>LGRX02035080.1:0-79350 GCA_001247695.2 Cymbomonas tetramitiformis | reverse complement strand
CTTCAGGTTCCTGCGAGGCAAGCCCTGCACGTGCAGAGCCATCAGGGGCATACCCTGCAGGTGCAGGGCCATCAGGGGCAAGCCCTGCAGGTGCAGGGCCATCAGGGGCAAGCCCTGCAGGGGCAGGGCCATCAGGGGCAAGCCCTGCAGGTGCAGGGCCATCAGGGGCAAACCCTGCAGGTGCAGGGCCATCAGGGGCAAGCCCTGCTCCAGGGCCATCAGCGGCAAGCCCTCTCCCATCAGCGGGCCTTGTATCTCCTGCAGCTGGAACTCCGCAGCGGCCAATTCCTGCATTCATCATGGAGCAGGGTGATGAGGAGATTGTGTCCCCTTCAAAGACTCCGAAGACCGCCGATGAAACCGAGGCAGATGAGCAAAAAAAGCAGGCTGCCATTCGCAAGTATGCATCTTCCCTCCCGAGATTTACTTATACGACCATTGCTTTTTTTGATGGTGTATGTGCATTACTAAAACCAAGTATACGTTGCTTATGTGGGCCATCAGGGAAATCGATGACATGCATAAGTTGGTCGACACTAATAATCCATGTGCGACATCGTGGAGAATCCCCATCCAGTACATCGATGATGCAGAAGGAGCGCATCGCCCTCGACCACTGGACGAACATCACGCCCAGGCTATTGCCGAAATGATGTACTGGAACCCACACACCGGTTCGGGATCTCCAGCCCTGATTTCCGTCATAGAGAATCGTAAAGATGCAACAAGCACCAACCCAGAGGCATTCGTTTGGGCGGACATCGGGAAAGGCAGATACAGGTAAGACCCATTGCGTTGATGGATGCATGCATATGTGTTCCAACTTACACTTTCTTTGTTATTCTACAGATTCACCTGCTTTGGACATCAGCATTTGCTGGAGGCAAAGCGTCGCTGCGTCAAGGCGGATGAAGCAAAGCACGCAAACCATGAAAATCGAACGGAAGCGTTTCAGTTCATCGAATGCCGTCTCTTCATGAACTTGAGCGCCATCGAAATGAATCAGGTGTGTCTCACTCATGCCAGTTTTCTCAGGTGCTTCTCAGGGCTTACATACTCAAGTGTTTAGGGAGGTTTACGGTCGGCCAGCTTCTCAGCTATAGTCATGATCCGTGCAATTCGTTTGCGCACGCAGCTTGGGAATGAGCAGAACAACATTGACGCCTACATGAAGCACCGCAACATGACGGAGATCATTCTTGGCATGCGAAAACACGTGGAGAAACTGATGGCCGAACCCAACGAGAGAGACGCTGGAATGAAGAGTTTTGAGAACTTGAAATACCGTCGGGTGCCGCCGAAGCAGAACTTGAATCCCGAATTCGAAGCGGCGCTGAAGACGCAGGTGTTCAATCACCAGAAGCTGAATGCAGACAAGAAGAACACGCATTGGGCTGCTTGGGCTATCTCGGTGCAATCGTACCAGTTGTTCAAACAACTTCAGAGAGGTGCTGCCATTTTTTGTGAATTCCGTCCCGACATTATTCTTATTTGCTCTTAGGTGTTTTTGCAGTAGCTAACTGACGATTTGGTATTTCATGTTTCCGCTTTCAGTGATGAAGGCCCACAATGAAGGTTTGCTAGAGGGAGTTGACCCGGACAATGAAGACGCCACGGAGACGACCTTGGCCACGGTTGGGTCATCTCGCAATAAGCGTAAACGTTCAATCGGTATGTCGACCGGCACAACTGACCTCAACGCACCAACGACCAAGCAACCTAAATGGGACCCCACAGCCGGAAAGCCGATCGTCTACCATGATCTGCCGAAGGGGTTCTATGAAAGCTGGGCCCCCTTGACCGAAGGACACTTACGTGAGATCACTGACCTCGTCGACGAAGCCGTCATCGAACGGAAGTACACGGTCAAAGATATGATCAACCGTATCGCCGAGATCAAGACTCTCAACAATGTTCGAGAGAACCTAATGCTGCTTGCCTCAGAGGCTCATAAACGATTCAACATAACAACCTCCTTGGAATCGACACCGGCCTACCGGCAACTGAGCTTTCTCAAGAAAAACCGGCATTCTATGCAGAACTTTCTGCAAACACAACCGGGAGGGTTCGAAAACGACATATACGACATAGGTGCAGCCTGCTTCATTCCTTACCTAGATGAAGATGGGTATCCCATACCTAAGGAAAGGAAACCAGTGGATGCTGTCGTGGATCCCGGTGCTCCCGAGTCGAAGTTCTGGGCTCGTAAGATGACGTACGGTGAGCTGGATGCAGAAATCATTGCGCTGCAAAAGAAGCTTGACACCTTTACGTTTCCCAACCCAGAACAAGACTGGGGGAAGTTTTGCGAAGTTTTCCCAGGGGCTGGGGATGAGAGAGAAATACGTACATTACTGAAGGTAATTTACCTAAGTTGCGCCCTCTGGTCGTCCTTCACGATATCTGATTTTTTCCATATCGGCTTGCGCGTTCAATTAACAACGGGGTTTGTTTACAACTGTACCAGGCGGGAGTGGTGCCCCCGAAGGTCTCCTGCAAGAACGAGCAGGAGAACCGGAAATTTCAATTTGAACAACGGCCTGCAAAAGAAAAACAGCGGCACGAGGAGAAGATAGAGAAACTGATCAAAAACATTCCGAAGGATATAAAGTTCTACTGGAATAATATCGAGAGCAGGATGTTGCTGAAAATCGGGTCGACGACAGCATCGACTGCGGAAAACATCCTAAAGGATCTTCCAGGTGCGTATCTCGGTTTCATATTCCATTTGTGCACCGTAGCTATGTAATTACTAATCGTTTACATTGCACACAGGTGTGAGTTATCGAATATTGTCAAACGTTCCTGAGGGCCAGCAAGTCGACGATGATGACTACTTCTACACTCACAAGATTCCGCAGTTGGTTTTCAAGAAGGACTTTCTGCTGGAGCCCGCATCACCTGAATCCTTCACGACTCTTCCCAGGCTTCCATTCACCGGTTTCATTATGGATTGCGAGTATGCTCTGGACTCGAACAAGAAATGGTTCCCGAAACCTCTCTTAGCAGGAGAGTTCAAGCAATTCCTACACAACTTCAACAATTTGACCACGTGTGATGATTGGGTAGGGGGATGTTTCTGTGGCTTCCAACAACACCACGAGTTCTTCGAAGCCGCCAAGCAGTTTTGCCACGGGAACGCCGAAAAGATGTTCTGGGTGAAACCTTTGAGCAGATCGAACATGATGCCCTTGGAATCCGGCGTTGCGCCACGGAACTACGCCAACCGTATGGAGTGCTTTGTCTTGTGTTACTACGTCAAGGAAGCAACACCTACAGGTCCGTAGATGTTAAGTTACGTACAATTCTGTGATTGCCTTTTGGCGTCTAAGCATGGGCAATCTGACTAAGCAGCGCTGATTGCTCTCGCAGACGAAACCCACCCAGCCGTGCATAAAAGGCTTCCCTGGATGAAGAACTTGATTAGAGTTCTCGGTGAGGAGGAGAATGCGGATAGTGATGTCGTCGATAAGCAGTTCGTGGCTTCTTGCCGAACCAACACCTGGGAATATGCCCCTGTACACTCGTCGAAATTCGCCATTAACTCCGAGGGTAAAAGAATTAACAAACACCAGAAGCCGCTGAAGCTCATCCACGACCTCATCAATATCCATATGCGAGGTCCTGAGTTAGAGGGGGAAGCGAGGGGGAAATCTGCGTACGAGGGGGTGTTACCTCTTCATCACGATTATCACTTCATCTTGGATGCGTGCTGCGGTTCGGGGACCACTTCGGTAGCCGCCAACATGTTGGGATTGGGTTCCGTCGCTTTCGATAGGTAAGCATTCATGTCTACATCCATTTTTTGAAAAATACTTTGTATATCGGTTTTAACAAGTGCTGGTGTCTTGGATGCAGGGAGCAAGGTATGGTCGACTCAGCGAAAGAGCGCATTAGGTTTCCTGATGGATTTTTTTCTTTGGCCGACGAAGTGTTGAGCAAGCAGGAATACGACGAGGTGAAAAGGCAGAGAGAGGCACATCGTAAAGAGCAAGAGAAAGTCGAGAAGGAGCGGGAGAAGAAGACGGCGGTCGAAATGAGGGAAACGGAAAAGGCCGCCAAGCAGCAGGAGGCCGAGGCCGCCAAGGCCGCCAAGCAGCAGGAGGCCGAGGCCGCCAAGGCCGCCAAGAAACAGCAGGCCGAGGCCGCCGAGGCCGCCAAGACCGCCAAGCAGCAGGAGGCCGAGGCCGCCAAGGCCGCCAAGAAACAGCAGGCCGAGGCCGCCGAGGCCGCCAAGACCGCCAAGCAGCAGGAGGCCGAGGCCGCCAAGGCCGCCAAGAAACAGCAGGCCGAGGCCGCCGAGGCCGACAAGTCCGCCAAGCGGCAGCAGGCCGAGGCCGTCAAGGCCGCCAAGAAACAGGAGGATGCCGCCAAGAAACAGAAGGCCGAGGCCGACAAGGCCGCCAAGAAACAGAAGGCTGAGGCCGCCAAGAAGGCGGGGCCTATACCTAAGCGGAAAGTGGCACCAGGCGGAAATCCGGGATCCGATCAGAACAAGAAAAGTAAAGCTCGCTAGGCAATGATGATTTCCCTGCTAGGACATGGTGCCAGCACCTAGGTCAATATTTGTTGATAGTCTTAATAACCTATTGTCTCAGTGCAGAAGTACGCTGATGAAACACGTATGGTATATCTTGATATGACAATTGTAAATAAAGTATATTCTCCAAAAGTATTGGCGACATATGTTGTTGTGGAACCGATGTCATTTATGGGGCGGGTGACATGCCTCCGCTTTCATTGTGATTGCCTGATTATATTGGTTAAATGAAGTTGAGCGGTACCACGACGACCATTGAGGTATGAAACCTATTCCCCTCTCTTCCAAAATCATTTCCCCGCTCGACACTTCATCGACGCACCTTTATTCCCATCCATCTCAGTTCAATCAATTCCAATGACAATACTTGCTACTTTGCGGAAGGAAAATCCAGATAAAAACGTTTGGTTACTATGGTTCCCTGAAGAGTCCTCGCCCTCAGAACTAGCGCTCAAGAAATCGATGGAAGAGGAACATAAGATACAATTTCAAATGTATGACGCAAGCGTGCATGATAATCTGCCTTTACGGATGAAATTTTTGTACCCAGTTTGCCTGCACTGCGGGCTTCAAGATCGTTCACAACTTGCAACGTGTACCGGCTGCTATCTTGCGAATTACTGCAAAGCCCCCCAAACTTGTCGGAAAGCTGATTACGCACGGCATAAGTTTTTCTGTCGTTTTGCAAGGGGTCATATATTAGGACAGCCATATGCAAGATGCCGACCTTTGTTTAAGTACCCGGGGGATACGCGGCATCCAGCAGAACGGAATTCCATGAGTGCTTGGTCCTATGGGGACTACCTGCAGTTTCTAGCCTTTTGGGAAATCCAATGCGTCGCATGTTTTGCAGGTCGGCCAAAGGGTCGCCCCGTCGTGAGACAGCAGATATCTGGCGGGCAAATCGTTACCTCGGTGCGCATTGAAATGCGGGACGCCACAATTTTCAAAACCCCTCACTTTCAGAAGTATACAGCAAGAATGGGGTTTGTACACTCCAACTTACACGCTCCAGATTTTGTATATTCTTATCCATTTTACCGTCTCACTCCGTTTGGTCGGTTGATGATGTGCATCTGCAAGTTAAGGTGCCCGAAAAGCATACTTCAGAGGTTGCTTTCATAGAATGATTGGCAATGCAGACAGGATAATCATGGACTTCGCAGACACGCCTTCGTCGCAAAATAATAGTAGATATGTACTTGTAGGTCCTTCGATCCGAGCGGACTAGTACCGGGTATCTGATAGGCTAATAATTCGGCAGGTCCAAGACTTTCCAAGATCATAAGCTCTATTTCTTGCCTAAACTACTCATTTGCCCCCTTTTCCCGTCAGCGACGCACCTGCTTCTACTTCTACCATAGTCATGCCATCCAAGCGGCAGTCTGTTTTCACATACATCGACCAGTTTGCCAAAAATCACGGGGAGTCTTACCCATGCAGCAATACAGTTCTTCTTCCGCCGGGTATGACTATCCAAACGTTGTGGCAGAACTACAATACACAATGCGTCGACGGCGAAGGCATGGAATGCTCACTCAGCCTTTTTGTCGTGTGTTCAGAGAGGAGCTTAGCTCTTGGGTCAAGTTCCGTCGGATGAATTGATGCTATATAGCGACAGCATATAGCTTTGTCATTGAGCAAATTGACTTATCGTTGGAACACCGTTAAATATAATTGTATTCGAACATATTTTGAATGAAATTGTTATCGACGTTTCACATTTCCAATGTTGTGACATGCTATGTTTGTGACATGCGGGCCTTCGATCCGACCCACCTGAAAGAGGTCATTTGATTGGCCAACTGAAATCACGACGGCCACACTACTGAGATATTTAAGCACCTACCTTGTCCTCACAACTCACTTTTCAGCTTGGCACTTTTCTTTCTTCACCTGCCACCTCATCCAACCATGCCATCCAAGCGAGAATGTATTGTTGCCTATGTTCTTGGCATGTATGCAACATGCCCTACTGCCCCCAGAATGAGAATGAGGAATTTTGACTATCTTCCTCATGGTATGACTGTTCGAATGTTGTGGAGGAACTACAATGAATGTTATATGTGCAGGAATGCGGAAGGCAACAAATGCACGTTGGGGTATTTTCGATGTGTGTTTCGAAACGACCTTGCCTTTCGGTTCAAGTTCCGACAGGTTCAGCCGTAACGTTACCGTCAACGAAACCACGGCGGCTACGAGTCAGAATGTTATCTTGATTCCACTTTGATTTCGAGTAAGACTTAGGATTGCAACCTCCCGAGGGTTAGATTTTCGACTACTTTTCGATAAGAATAGTATACTTAAACATATGTTAACAATGTGGTAGAAGTGTATAATGTTCATTCGTCAATGGCTTGTGTTTCTTGCCGATATGCTGATGTGCCTGTGTATGGGGTTTTCTGCCTCGGTTGTGTTTTTGTCTTTGATTAAAAAATCGGCGACTAAGTGATCCCGCATGTGCGAGATATACGAATTTGATTGGACCAAAAGTACACTACTCTTGCACGACCCGCGGTCCACTCACGACCAGGTACAAAAGCTCTTGCCCGACCCTTGAAGATTCATTTCCCCCTGTTTCTTCTAACATACGCACCTTCAACCATACCTTCAAACATCTGCTGCTTACCTTGAAAGCATCGCCATCTGCAGGTATTATAGCTCCACATTTATCCTCACAATTTATATTTTCGACTTTTGCTATGGGCGACGCTCGCTTCAACTGCTAATCACCTTGCAAGCATTGTTATCTACAGGTATAAAATCCTGCAATATCGTGGCCACGTTATGCCTTCAATTCTACGATTCGGAGTTTATGGGACACGCGATCGCGATGAAGCCACTGCAGACGCTATCAATACACATGGAATGGTCCACATGCGATGTCCTCAATGCAATGTAGACAGCTGGATGATATGTAAGTTCTTAAACATCCCCTACGAGGACAGACATGTCCGACAGGACTTAGGGATCGTTTGGTGGCGCTACACCTGGAGAATTCGGAAATACATGTTTTTTGACCTTCAAGAACCGGAACTTTATCCCGACCAGAGCCCAATAGGGAACGAATGGGTTACCCCAAGGACACTGGTCATTCCAATCGACGTCACTTGGGCGCTTATTATTCCGCGGCATCAACGAGAAGAGGAAATCGACCTATATTGCGTGCGATGCAATTGCCTTGACCAATAAAGCTCTGCCATTTATGTTTTCCGATAGAGCGTCAACATTGCCGTCAACGTTACCTCGCTATCGAGGGAAATAAAACCTACAAGTACCGCAAATAATTGTGGATTGAAGATATAGATTCCAATGTATCAGCAATATAGTAGCCTTAGCACGGTGAAATGATCGAAATCTCTTGCCTAGAAGACATCATAGACAAATATTTGGTGTATTTTGAATAAATTTGTATGATGGTATAGATTTGTGTATCATATGCTAGTACCCATCTCAGTTGCAACTTATTTTACGGGAATTGAAGCACCTATATACGCACATTCATAAACGTGTACCGTGCATGTTGGCCTAAATTGCACATGGATGTACCCATATTTGCATACTTGTAAATGATATGCACGCATATGAACAAAAATGCAACAAAAAAATCTACCGGGACTCGCCGAGTACGAAAGTATCATGCACAAATAAATAATTCCAGTAATATTTTGTAATAAAAATTGCGGGACGACTTACGTGTCGCTTACGTGTCGCTTACGTGGCGCTTTTCAGATGACGTGGCAATAACTTTTAGACGACGAAAATTGTGTCAAAATGAAGGTTTTTAGACGACGATCGAGATTCATTTATTCCCAATAGTCTGTTGTATGTGCGTGTGGATCAGCGCAATATCATATTGGTTTACTTTGGATAAGTGTGTGTTACTTTTTTTTGCAACTCATTGGCTAGCTGTGGAATCTTTGAGCTAAACAATACAACGTTCCGAGCATAGATGCGTGATGGTCTTGCACATACATCATAATAAATGTTGTATTTTGATCAATATATTGATGCACGTCCCGCACAGTTGCTACTTGTACTTTGTATACGGTTTACTGCAAATAGAAAGTAGTGGGAGGAGATACACATCATACGTGCCATACATGCATATATTTGCAATTGATGATTCATAACCTTGCCCATCGTGGAATGCCTCTACAGCGACCGGCAGATGGAGCTGCCCCAGCAGGACCGCGGAGCTTCTTCGGCGTATCGACTGGAGCTCCCAGCAGCCAAGTGGAGGATGCACGACGTCTTCACCGCCGACCAACTGACACCTGTCATATCAGGAGCCCGGCAGTTTGCGAATAGACAGGTTGAAGCACCACCACCGCCAGTCATGGTAGAAGGCCAACGCGAAGTCGAAGTGGAGCGAATACTTCGCACCTGCACTCGCAAACCAGGAGGGAAAGGTGACCACGCGGTGCAAGAGTGGCTCACCAAATGGACAGGACTACCCAGCAGCCACAACCAAAGAATGGAGAGCGAGAGACGACTTGGAGGGCAAATGTGGAAGACTGGAACCCCTACGTACGTATATTAGAGGAGGAAGAGAAGTGAAAGCACCGAGTACGGTCAAACCGGCGTCAGAAGACGAACGAGAAGTAGTCCACCCAAGGACCTCATCTAGCAGCGATCGGACCACCAACGCCTACCAAGAGAAGAGCTCGCACTTCTTTCCAACCCCACCTAATGGAAGTGGAGAAACCTACGCGTATCTTGGTACTCTTCAGCGGAACGGGGTCAGTGGAGACGCAATTCCAGCGCCAGTTCAAAGGCTGTGAGGTAGTGACGGTGGATGTACTCCGTAAGTGGGACCCGCTACATGCAGCAGACATCCTGAAGTGGGATTCCCGACAATATCCTCGGCACTACTTCGACGTGATCTGGGCTAGTCCCCAATGTACCGAGTACAGCTAAGCCAAGACCACCGGAGAGTCCGACATTACGACTGCAGACCGGCGAGTGCAACGAACCATGGAGATCATTGACTTCTACGGTCCCGCCTACTACTTCATCGAGAACCCAGCAGGCGACGCTACCCACGGACTTTATACGCGACCAGTAATGCAAGGCCTTCCAGAACCATACCTGACCATGTACTGCCACTATGGAGCTCCGTACATGAAGCCTACGCACATCTGGACGAATGCACCGATAAGTGTGCCCCTGCTGCAATGCACTAAAACCACGCCCTGTCCCAGTGCTAACGCTACGCTAAAGAAACATGATAACACTTCTAAATCTGGGAACAGTGGGTCTAACGTACCCGGAATGGGATTAGCTCAAGCGGTGTATGCAGTGCCTCGCGCGCTGTTACACCACATGTTCTGCGAGTTGCACTTGATTGAGCGAGAAAGTCGAGAATGTAAGCGCGGTGCTGGAGCTGCATATATCGCGGACTAGACGCGGGAGTACACCGAAGACTTCATCGAGAGCCACGTCGTCGTGAAGACCTGCCCTATATATCAATCGTGAAAGGCTGAGTCGAATCAATGGTGAGCATTGGCAGCGTGACCTTGAGGAAGCTCGCCTGAAACTTCTGATGAGCAGTGTGTATTGCGTATTATTTTCTTCACGGCCCGCAATCACAAAATATACTGGCCCGCTTTCGGCCAATTCGGCCAAGCTCCAAAATTGCCCGTCGCAGGCGCGAAAATATTATTTTAAGTATGGCGATATTGCAAAAAGCGAAAAAAATCTCTTTTTTGTTATTTTCATCTTAAACGTCACGGCCCGCATCCGTATAGTCCATCGGCTCGTATGCGGCCCGGAGTGGCAAGCTATGGCCCCGGGCCAGCCCGCCACGGTAAGCAATATACCCTGCTGATGAGCAGATGGACCATACTAGATAAATAGAAACTATCAAAGTATCATCCTGTGAATGTTCGCGAGGACGGTTCACACCTAGGGGGCGGGGGTGTACTAGCTAGGGGACATAGTATGACGTGGTACGCCAGTACGGATGACATCGTGACAGTGTGACAGTATAGTATGATGTCACAGCATGATTAGTCTATGATATAAGACAAAGAATATGTATAACAGTCACAAGAATGACAGATCAAGAGCCATATACATGACTGATGTTAAATGCTGAATCAGATGAGAGATCAGAATTAAATAGAGATAATTAAAGAAGAACTGGCTTGAATTCATAGAATGTGTCACTGACATGCAACTACCATATGCCATATGACCCATCCAATAGATCTAGCATAGCCAGTTCCAGTTTAGTCATTTAGGATGAGCGATCCCTCATACTGGTGGCTTTTTTTTTAGTAATCCTATACCACACTGCAGGACTGCTAAGAAAAGTAAGAGTTAACAAAATAAGAATGTGTCAATATCAACATAGTCTGCCCCCAACAGTAATACACAACATAAAAAAAGAAATACCAAAGAAGAGCCGGTGCATAAGCAAAGCCTGGAGATTATATCCCCACAGTCAACCTGTCTGGCTCAAGTACGCCGTTATCTGTAACTGTGGCCTCCTGCTGCTAAAAGAACATATGTTGTAAAACTTTTACACCGGGGCCATTGCGGTTGACCCCTAGCGAAGATAGTTGTCGTTGCTATTTAGATGCATGCGAAGCTGAAGCTGGACATCACAAAGGTGTGCGCCAAACTGGCGATGTAGCCGACGTCCACGAAAGATTACTGCAGCCCCTTGCCGTGTCGAATAGCGAAATCCGAAACGACTTTCATGCCGCCATCATGACGATGACCCTGCACGAAGTTTTTTATCCGCGGCCTTATCGATTGCGCTCATTTCCCTCGTGATGTCTCGTAGGATAGCTGGCTGGGATCAAAAGAAGCGTATTTGGGATGAAAGACGGTTTCCGTGAGGAAAGTCTTCTTCACGTCGCACACAGTACGGGGTCCACCGGTTTTCAGTGCCTCCACAGCCCTGGTCTTAGGTGATCGTATCTCACTCAAGTTGGGTTTGTCGGTGCTCAGCACCGGATGGTTGTGTGCTCGTTGCGCACCAGCAGACAGGCTGAGGATGTTACGAACGGGGTCTACTTATTCGGCGGCCACGGTAAATGGACACCCGCCAGAATGATACGGTGGAGCGGAGCAAAGGGCACATCGCATATTGCGACGTTTTCAGCTACCGTCAATGTCGGACTGGTTCCTCTTACCAGTTTGACGAAATGCAGCACACGCGCTGTTCATGCATGTGAAACCCCCTGCACATGGAATCTCGACAAAGAGTCGGCCTGCAACGAACTTAATGTCCTTAGAACGCTGCCACGTCTGCGGATCCAGTTTTAGGAAACAGCTCCTGTCCCGGGCAGTACGAGTAGTAGACGGTCGACGGATATCTCGACGGATTAGTCTATTGATTAGCCGGTAAGGAATATGAGTACGTACTAGCTGATTGATGGACTAACTAATATCGGTACGCGCGATACGATGATTAGAGTACGCGAGAGTGAATATGTGATAACTAGCAGATAACGTTATCACATCGGATGACGGCAAGGTGAAGGTTGTGATAACTACTTCGGTCATGCACTGTGCTAACTACTTCGGTCATGCACGAGAAGGGGGTTGATTACAATAACAATTCGGTATGTTGTAAGTCAATGTGAGAAATAATAAACTGAACTGAACTGGACTGAGCCGACCAGACCTGTCGGCTCCTTTAGTACTTGCTTCTACAACAATCCCTTGTGTGTCATCCAGTCCTCATTCGATTCGGCATCTATCACCTTGATCTCGTTCTACTATGTAATTCCCGCCTAATTAACGGTAGTCGGTCACATTCGAACAGATAGTGACAGTTCGGCATGACATGCAGGTGATCCAAATACCTCCTGGTACAACTCCAAGGACGGAAGTGTCCAGCACTTGGCTTTGTTATAAACTATCCCTGGAAGTAGTGGCACGGACAATTCTTCGACAAGCTCTTCACCAGTAATCGGCTGCACGTCGTCAGATAAGTCGGCTGAGAAAAATATATGGGAACCGGTGAACCGGCATAGGGTGTTTTCTCCGATTTAACATTAAATACGTTCGCTGGGGTGGAGTGTCCCGCGCTGGATGATTTGGATGATTCAAACGAGGCTTTACGAGGTGGGGGCGAATCGGTTTTCACTTGGTTGTCTCATCTGAGTGCGAGGTGGAGAAGCGGATGCTTGGGAAGATTCGTGAGTTTTGGGTTGCGAATAACGCACATCGGGCTTGGCGTCTTTAGATGCATCTCCAGGAATTCCCGCAACACCACCGATGATCATTATCACAGAACCGTCCGGAAACGTCGTCCCCAATTCAACAAATTGCACGGATTCTGTGGAATGTATATGGAGAAGCATGGATGGGCGTATCGAGAAAGGGAAGGAAACAAGCCTTGCAGTAATTGAACTGAGATTGGAACATCATGAGAAACATCAACATAGTGGTTACCGAAGGGAATGTTGGCATGGTCTACCAGCACTGCAAGAAAAATGATTATTTTAATGACACCAACCTCTATATATACCGGGGTCATAATTTAAATTCACTAGAGGTTGTAAAGGAATGTAGTGGAGAACATGTTATAGAGCATGTTGCTAAGCTAATAAACTAGCTCCCAATATACGCCACCTTCTTCGTCCATACCTTCTTGGCACATAAAAAATGCGTGACGAGAGCACCGCAAGCATGCGCGGTGGTCGGTATAGTCGTTTATTCCAATAAGGTAACATCCAGGATTGAACCAGTTGCGAACCTCTGCTTTCCGTGGACAATAACTGCCGACCATACCGTGCTTATGAAACATGTGCGCTCACGGAACACGATAAGTGGAAAAAGAAATGCGGGTGTTGCCGGGAAGGTGAGCTTTAGTATTGATAATGAATTTGACCTGCTGCTGACTTACTTTTGACAATCGTATACGATTGTCAAGGCTGGGCCCTAGGTCCGCCTCAGACTCACGTTTGACATTTGCGTTTACAGTGCAGTCGTGTGTCCAGTTGGCCCTAGGTCTGGCGGAGACTCAGCTTTGACAATCATAATTATGCGTTCTCTCCTCTAATTTTCGCGCATACTTGCACCACAGCGCGCCACGCAAGCATGGCATCACGACCCTCGCTTTGCATATTTGATATTAGTAATAACAGGGGCGAGGGGAGGGGGGGAGGGGAGGGAGTCGCAATAATAACGAATGTTCAGATGATGCAAGATCAAACGAGATGGCCTAGTGGAGATCCCCCAGATCGACAAGCCTAGTAAATATGCAAACTTGGATAGATTGGGATGTCGTCGCATTCGGAATCGAATTATTCGACTGAGATGGCATGCTAACCCGAGTCTAGATGTTTCATTCGAACATCAAAACGGTATCGGCTCGACTTTCATTTTTTCGGTTTTCGACCGGCGCGTTCATCATATTTCAGGTATGCGCTGGGGCTGGCTCCGGAGCTGGCGCTGGCGCTGGCGCTGGCATCGTCGCTCATCGTCGTTCGACGATCGTTGGATTGGCTTATATCAGCATATTGTCGCTCGTTACGATTTGAGATTTGTCATCACTGCTACAAATTAGGCAAGGTAAAGCAAGGTAGCTTGACTTTGTTCTGATTCATGAATATCAGAGGTCAATAACCGAATGACGCGCGTCCTTAGTAGTATGAATACGGCACTATCTCCGATTCTATCTTCACACTAACGGTAATTGGTATAACCGCAACCCAGCTGCAAGTGGGCATGATGAATACGCAGTTAGTTTTATTCACTCGAGTACTCCATATTCATCCACAATCCATCGAGTCACGAGACTGAGAGAGAAATCAGCGGGCCGCTCTTTGTTACTAGACAGTGGTTTCAAACCCCGCAAAAGATAAATTATGCAGACGATGAGGTGTATGATGCGAATGCCGCGGCAGCACCATCCAGCAAATATCAGAGTCACAACAAAGGAATCGACATACCTAATATTTTTGCTGATGACGGTTCATCTGAGCGTTGCTCATGTGAGATGGACATGCCCAAGCCCTCGATCCCTCGATGATAATATAAAAAATGGGCCATGTGGTCTACAAAGCGGCGACTTCGACTCGACCGCGGCTCTTGAAATATCACCGGGACCTTTTACGGTGACATGGGAGGAGACTATTCGGCATCAAGGCGCACCATATCGCATTGCTTTGTCGGCAGCTGACGGGGTGGATCAATATGAACAATGCATTCTACTAGACCATGTGCTGTCTCCTTTCTTGTAGCAAGCCCAACCCAGTATTTCCATAATATTATATATATACTACGTTGGCACTTGTCTGCAGCCACTCATCTCTCCGCACCGATCATCATAACTTCTTGTGCAAACTCGACGCTCCGCCGTAGGTGACAGTCAATACTAATCCCTATCTGCCAGATAGCGTTTACGCATTAACACATCCACCCACCCACCCACCCACATGTCACACACACATATATATATATCCTAGATTTTCGATATCATTTGTATGCAAGCGGACCGACAAGCCGTGCGTTTACTTATACGCACCGCCAGCATGCACGTGCGCGTCACACTGCTACGCAGCTACCGCAGTTATGTAAGGAACCGCGGTTATGCACGCGGCTCGCTCGCGCACAATCGCAGCGATACGCGAATACCCACACGAGCAAGGCACGAGGCCACGACGGGTTGTATCAATATTCTCACTTGATGTACCACCGCGGACGAACTATTCCAAATCCAGATCCACTATGCACGAACACTAAAATCGGGTGCATGGCGCTTGATGCGTGATTTTTCGTGTAATAACATATAGTAGCAGTATCATTATAATTTGAGATGCAGTACACAATGTTGACAATTGTTAATCCTGCGCTCGCGGTCTTAATGCCAGTACACACATACACATCAGTCGCTGTGACACTTGCCATCATCGATAATGTCGCATAGTACTTAGTATACGCCTCCTCCATGGCATTGTACATCCGTTGCTACGTTGCTTGCGATATGTCACAACAATCAGACGATTCCGGAAGCGAAGGACGGACATGTGAATTGATGGTGCTATGGAGTCTATCTGGAAAAATGGTGGATTTACACAGATCCCCCATAATGATGGGCACACTCGCAATAAATCCACGGGGCGAACGGACATGTACACCAAGTACAGTGTGACCATACAGTGCGCACCACAACCACGAAGCATGGCCACCACCACTATTTTGGCTATCGCACACTGGTTAATGGTGTATGGTATCTGTTACAGTATTAATGTTTGGAATATTTTCAAGTCTCCGGACAATTCGTTATACACTTCACCATGTGATACTAGCTCTTTGTATAAACGACTCCGACCCATAAGCACACCAAAACCCCATCTGCATAGGGGTCGATCGCGATGTCCCTGGTGCAAATTGTATGTTATTCTGAGCGACAGAAAGTCACAGTTACAGATGACGGCTTATTTGAGCCAGACAGGCTGACGATGAGGGTACTATTTCCAGGCGGTTATGCGTTGGTTCTATTCTGGTAGGATTTATTTCTGTGTGTTACGTATCATTTTCAGACCTTTTAACAGGTATTAAGTCGTACAGCGAGGATGCTTAGTCTTCAGAATTCATTATGTACTACGAAAGCATCATACTTTTTCAGAAGCTGTATATTATGTAAAGACCTAGTGAGTGGACATAGTAGTCAAGTAAAGATTTGCCTGTTTACCTTAGTTAGTGCGATGGCGTGAGTGAAGTGAAAACAGTTCTCTGCAAAACATGAGGAAGGACCCATGTTGCAGACTGCTAGAAAATGATGCAGACACGACTCGCATATGCATGGGGCTTGCGGTCGTGTTCTTATGGTAGTTTGTGACTCTCAATGTATGTGTTGTATGCTGCATGGCACATTTTCCCATACTTATTTGACGAACCCGTCCATACTGTGTTATCATGGCACGCGTGTGCTTGGCCGTAGTATTCAGCAATGCGCATGTTTGTGGATGCTGCTGGACAGAATCCCTGATGTCAATTGTTCACGATGCGCACTTCAATTAATCCAACCAATGACAGACAGCATCCACGGTATTCCTACAGGTATGCGCGTGTTGCTTATGCAATACTTTGGTTATCATATCACCTTAGCAGACACATACCTATTGCCATACACATCATCATATTGAGACCATCGATATATCTTCCAAATGATGCCTCATACGCCAAAAATGTGATTTATATTTTACTTTCGACACCATCATGTATATGCTTCCAAGAGCTTCTGAACAAAATCGGAATTTCTATTAGGTTCAAAACCGATTTTGGGTTACGAACTACTTACGAACTAAGTACTTACAAACTACTACAAAATTGGGATCTTCCAAAAAATTACTATAGGTCCAGAGTTGTGAATGGGCTAGGTTTTGTCAAATACAGTTCACCGCGGAACAGTCGCAATTTAAGGTAGTAGGGAGGTGCGGTCACAATGCCAGTGCACATGAGCATAGTTTCATTTTGGTGGTATGCTTCAACTTAGTATCTTCGTTATCATTCCTCTCGTACATGAGCGATTGGTCTCATGTTGTGGAAGGCAATGGCGGGATGTATTCATTGTATCTTACACTGGGCATCCACCGGTAAGTGTTCCAAAATGTCAACTTCAGTCAATTTTAGCCACATGCAGCCGACGCTAAGTTTGAACTTTCAAAAAAAACCATGACATTGTATTGAAAATATCTTGACTTTTACATTTGATAGTATACCATCTATTTTTGGATACCTTATAATTCATTTGCCCTCCCATATGACATTCAGAGCCAAATTATCATCAGCTTGCACGTTTGCTGTATCAAGCCACGAAAGCATTCGTAGGCTGCAGTCTAAAATATCACACTTTGCACACAAGCAGGCAATACGATTGGCTCATTATCATTGTGCCACACGTATCCAATGTTCACCAGATCATCATTGATACATCCGAGCATCATACTGTACAAATGATGAATTGTGAATTCCGAAACTGAAACGATTGTATTCGTTAAGACGATTACAAATAAAATAGCTAGTTAATATCGTTGCGTGCGGCCAATATGTTAGTATTCATAACAATGACCCTTAATGTGGTCATTAATGAACAATTCGGCATGCATGCTACCACAGTCGTCGTCAGTCTATTTGTTCTTCTTTGCATTGTTGGGTGATGTAGGTGAACTATGCACATACGTTCCTGAAGAAGCGATGCCACGAGGTGCCACCGGGGAGATTGGCGAGGGAATGGCAATAATACAAAAAGCTCTCAGAAATCGCTCATCGCGGCCACATGGGAAATGGGAATCCTGCATAACCTACCATTCATGCGGTGAGTGTGTGGCCAATCCAAATGGGCAACCCAGCAGCCGATGGCGCGGCCATGCCAACTGCCGCTGACACAGGCTTGCTCATACCAAAATATATGGCTGGCATATGTCAGCGGCGCACTGGCGTCGTCGTAACATATATCAAATCAATGATGTATGGTAATGATGACGAAGCGCACGCAATGCCAGACGATCGAGAGTATTGCTCATGGATGACCTATATATATTTCAGAAACCTTCTCAATTCCGATCGATACATTTGTATTTCAACTTTGTATGTTGTGCTGTTTAATTACCATAAATTTGTATCATATCATTGACACCTAATCAGCGATAAGAACCGTTTCCAAAAACACATGAATATGAAAATTCACCAACAAAATTATATATGTTTATTGCATTAAACCACCACACATGTGTTACATGGGCATCATCCAATTGTTTTGGGTGAGTCAGTCATGGTGCATACAAATGGTGCGTATATAATGTGACATATCCAACCAAAATTTCATGCTTTGGAAGGTAAAATGAATATGACAAACTCCCTTTCAGATTGTGTATATGTGTGGTGCTCTCATTGGACCGCTTTCCTCATGAAAACTTGGGCATCGCCGATGTTTAAGCACCGCTAACCGATAGTGCTATCTCATATTCACCGACAAATATCACACGATTAGCAAAGCATATCCTAATAATAAAAGGAGGGGAAATGTTTTTAAAAACACCCAGTTTTTAATGTTGTCCCATACTTGAGAAAGGTTTCCGCATCGATTTTTAAGGCAGATTTGAGGTGATTTGATATCCCCCGTCACAATGGTCAATTTTTATGACATATCCAGGGGTGGATGTAGAAAAGTTCCAGCCAAATGCACACGGCCGCATGCACACGCGTTTCCCCACAGCAAGCTTGTTAGGCTAGCGGGCAACACAGAGCTGGTTAGGGATTAAGCTGTCGCAGGTTGCTCTGAGCCAACTGCCATTATTACATATATAATACGACTATGAATTATAGATGAATGACGTGGCAGGGTGTATATAACAATATGAATATGAATGATAGATTCAACTATAGAGCTGTTTCCGTTGGTGTACTCACTTCGATTTCACTGCGTTGATATAAATTCGCAAACCGATGATGCTGCTGCTGCTGCTGATTATGATTATGATATGTATGACAATATATTTATGACGACGAGTAGCAATCAAATCATGGTTGTTGCGTTGACAGAGGATGATAGGTTGTGGTGTTCTCCTTCCTACGACAATGAGCAAAATTCCACTCATCGAACTTATATATTTTTGTGTCTCATTGGATGCTATAACGTATGGTTTGGGCATAATTATGTGAGCCTTCATGAAAGCGTTTCAAATATGGCGCCTGCGCATGGATTCTGCCCTGCCCGAAACAAGTTGGAACCTCCTTATTTTGGCGTATCTAGCTACGGTTGTTCCACCTATGTTTGACAGAGCGACAATCATACCTAACCACAAATATTCTAGAACGATCTGTCCACTGCATATGCAATTCGAGGAGCAAGTGAAAAAGCGGGAAACTATTTAAGCAGTGTAGGTGCCACCCTGACCTGCCGCTGACACGATCCGACATTTCCAAGGCAGCAGTGATGCGGAATCGGTCTCGGGTATTAGACTAACCAACTGTCGTTTATACGCCAACTTCAACGCACACACTGTTAGCACAATAGTTTGCTTTCTGTACTGTAACGTTAATACATGTACAGTAGTATCAACTTTATGGTAATACTACCCAATTATCATCCATGGAAGCCTTCTCCATATGCGCTACGTTAGGCACCCCTCTTGCGACACAAATCATAGCCTGGATGTGGCACTTACGTGTGACAATACTGATATGCATCGCCTGTCACGCATATGGTTTATGGTCACAGCAAATATAAAGATCAATGGACGGCATCAACATCGCCTTTCTGCTCACGATAGTCCTCACTCTACTTGCGACACGCATGACGCAGCTGACTGGCCATATGCCACCGAGGAGATGCAGGCGAGATTGTATGCATTGGAAAGTGGCAATTGGACGGATGATGGTTGGATCCTCACAGATTCTAACCCAATCAAACTAGAACCATACACCGAGCCAATTGGACCTTGCGCAGAAAACATGTGATTGGTTGGACATACTGCACATGCACCGCCCGTGTAGACCGGCACTCCGGCCTGCATACAGTAATAAACAACCTGCCATGCGACATGCTCAGCTGCTCGCTCGTCTATATGAGGTGTGCCAAATCCATGGCAAAATTAAGGCATCGATTCATTGTATCATGCTGCAAAGGTAGCACACTGATAAGAAAATCCTTGAAGTGAAAAGAAAGGCCACATCGGTATCTTGAGCAGCAACGAACATTTTTGCAAAACATCAACTAGTTATAACTTCAAGTCAGTTCACAAAGGTTTACTTTACATGATAACATAAAACCGTAGACTGCAAAAGTAATATTTCTTCATAACAAATATATATTCCTTTACACATGCTGTAGTTTGTGGTTTCTTATAGCGCTTTTCACGGCCACCACTTGGCTCGTCTCGTCAGTAGGATTATGGTTACATAACTGCCTGACTGCTATGTGATGCACGTGCGAGCAGTTGGGTCACGTTTGGTTATGCAGAAATCATGACAGGAAAAAACTACCTCAGCAGGTCACTTGTCTTACAAAGTCGTCAGGAAATTTCAGGGAAACTCACGTAATGCACTACCCGCAGGGGTCCCAGAAATCGCATGGCTGGTTGTAAAGGTTGAAAAACCCGTGTCTCATGCAGGCTTCAGGAATTTTCACAGGAAATAACATAAATACAAAGTGGACTGCTGCATCCACTCATATGGTTGGAATATATACGCCTAAAATAGTTTAAAAAAACAATAATAAAACAGTCATAAAGCAGTCATAAAACCAAGGGACGCATCGAGCAGTGGTTGTCCCGACTGGAGCACTGTGATCAGAAGAGACTTAAGCACGGGGATCACCGTATATACGGTAACTGTGACAAGAAATACTGACTGTCTCACGACATCGCGGGAGAATTCCATATAGAATAACGTAATACATCGTAGTTAAAATCAAGTTATTGTCTTACAAAGTCGTAGAAGAAATAAAGCCAGTGTGACGTAATACATCTCACTGAAAGGTGTCAACAGACGGTCCGTGTGCTCAATTTAAAGTTGCTTTCCGGAATTCAGTGATTAAGGCGTCACCGGGGAGGCGTCGGGACCTGCTTGTTGTGCCGAATCGCGCCCAGAAGCTGAACGGGGTCTTTTCCTCCCAGAGAAATAATACCTTTCCAGAGCCAGGAGTTGGGATAACCGGCGCGGAGCAGCTCGATCTCCTGCAGTAATAAAGCATCCAGTACCATATCTTCCCCGGAGCTATGTGTGAGAATTCTGTGGAGTGCCCCGACCGGTGTCGCGGATTTCCTGGTCTCGGGGCACATAGACGTCCGGTGCACGAAGGGAAACGCAAGTGGGTGATGCTTATCAACTGAAAACACACATATCTTCTCGTTCTGGATAAGCAGTGGGCGGAAACTGCACTGGTTAGCACCAAACACAAATTTCAACCCGCAGAACTCGAGCTCGTTGCTCTCACAGAAATCACTGCAAGCCGTGGCTGCCATCAAAACTCTCATTCCGCGAATATAACAGTGATCCCTGTACCGTTTCAGTATACTCCGTAACCTGTGCCACTCTCGGGTAGAGCCCGTAACAAAAATAACGAGAGCGATACAGGCATCAGTCAGTCTGGCGACAAAAGTGAATAAATCTGCGGTCCGCGTGCACTGACTCACTCAGCAAATTCCCGTTCCCGGTAAGAGCATACCAATCCGGCGGAGGCTGGGCTGTCTCTACCGCCCATCCCAACGCCTCTGGTTTGCTTCGCTAGAAGCCCTGCAATCCACACGTAGTTATGGGTGAGGGAGAGAACGAGACCGTCCAATAGCTTCACCCGTTTGATACGAACTGCGGTCCTCCGCGGGACCCCTGTCTGCCACAAACTCACTCCCCGCCTGCCGCGCACATTAACACGACGGCTTTGCACATGCGACTACGCACTCCACCGCTCCACTGTGCTCGTAATCGCCCCGCCGTGTCGCCAGTGTGTGGTCCACTATGCGACGTTCGCTTACTACAACATTCGACAACGCAGCAGCGCGTCACGCTGCGACACCGGCCCCGCCCTCACAGACTGCTCAGTCGGCTGGTGGATCTGCCGCTGCGATTTTCGTAGCAACAATCAAATACGCTTTGATTCGTCAGCGATTCGACGAGTCCGTCTCCAAGCACGTGGTGACGAAGTGCTTGGGAGGGAAAAGCGAGCGCTTTCATGCTGGTGACGAGAGCAACGCTGCCACCCTCTTCGCCCGAGCGACTGGTTCCTGTTATACAGGAGGCGTTTACTGCCGAGGACGTGGCCTTCACGACCCTTTTCACCCTGGACGATGCCGCTGTCACGGTAAGGGTGGACGCCAATAGGCTACTTTATTCTACCCTCGAGCTCCTGGTTCAACATCTTAACTCGCCCGCTACGGACTGGTTGGATAACTCGGGGCAGTCTCACCCGCACGGCGGGACGGGGGTACTTTTCGAGTTCGTACGACGTTTGCTGCATGCCGACGCCCCCTTCCAGGCGACGTCGGACTTGCTCGGTGTGCGAGTGTTCCCAACAAGGACCCGCACGCAGGTCGCAATTGCGGACTTCAACGACGCCCTCACCTCCGCACGCCGTAGGTAGGGGTACCATGGACGATGACGATGACGCCTTCTCATCAACGCCCTCGACAGTGCCTACTACCAGCCGGTCGTCTCTCGTCTACTTCTACACGACCAACGACTGGCAACAGACTTGTTGACTATTCAACAATGGGTGCGTGAATGCCACGCCGAGCACGTTCGGCTGGGCGCTACTACGATGCCTCTGAGTGCGAGCATTCTGACCGCTTCTGGTAAGTACTTCATGGACGACGAGCGCGATGGGCGGAGTGCCGACGCTGACCTCTTGGAGATCATCATGGACTTACGGAAGCAGGTCAACGAGGTCACCGCTCAGCACGTCAAGGCCCTCTCCGACCGCGTCAACGGTGAAGGCTTCACTCCGCGAGCGGAGAAGCCGACGGCCTTCGATCCGTCCCGGTCGGCCGAAGCATTGCATGATGGCTGCGTGCCCTATTGCCGAAGTGAGAATTGGTCGCAGGGCGTTTGAATTCGGACAAGGTTACCTTCCACAATGAAACATGCGTGACTATCCCGCTATTACAGTATGCGGGAACAACATTTGCATGGAGTCGCGCGCGCTTGCGACATTGGCACCGCGACTAGCAGGTACCGACGTGGCGGCAAGCGGGTCAACGGTGCTGGGGTTGGCAGAGCACATGCCTTCGCTACCGAGGAGCGACGCGGATCACGACTTTTACGCCGTACAGTTCCAGCAGGCAATCGACAACGCCGACAACGAGCGCTCGATCGAGCGCGTTATGTCTTCTGGCGGGCGGTAACGCCCGAGATCATCAATGACTTCTCCGCCTGCTCCTTCGACGTCAGCGAGGACATTGACGACGACATGGCCAAGTACATGCAGTACTGCCGGCCCGTGGACACGAGCATGGGGGGCTTCCACGTCGGTGGTGCTGCGCAGGGCTTCGCCCTCAACACGTTCACGCATGCCACCGCCGCGGCTACGGTTGCGCCACGCGCCAGCGACGGTTGCGCCCGCTGACGCCACACCGTCGGTGGTGTCGGGTGATGATGCCCAGCTATATCCGGTGAGTGCTCTACATGCTCACGAGCCCGACCTCAACTTTGCAGACATGATTGTAAAGTTGGGGGGCCTCTCGGTGACGGACGAGGGGGGGAAGGTTACTGTAAGTGCAACGTTGCACTTAATCACGTGCGCATCAAGGCGGACGCCGAGGACGATGCGGACGGCTCCGATGCCGACAGCGCGTCCGATGACGACGGCACACCACCTGCGGAGTATTCATGGTTGCCCACCGGCACGAAGCTGTGGCCAACCACCGCTGGGGCTTGGCCACTCTACGGCAATCTCTTTGTGCACTGCTTTGTGCATGCGCCACCGCCGCGCCGATCACCGCTGCGGCTTTCGTTCTGTGGTGGTTGCATCGGCGCACACATGGCTCCACCGGTCGGTGGTGCTCATTCAGTTGTTCATTTTACATCTAGGGAACATTTCCTATGGGGACTGACCGGCCCAGGGCCGACTGAAGTCCTAAAAAACGGACCCTGGTCGATGGCGGTCCGAAATGATTTTATTGGATGGACCGACTCACGCGATAGCGAATTCGTTGATTGAATTGGCTGGGCCACCTGGCGGAAAGCTGGCCGAGTCTCAATTGGGCGCTCTTCTTCAATAGTTATCCACGAAATAATCTCCGTATTCGTCGCAACTTATTAGTAGTACGTAGGCACTTTTCGTTACATTCGAACCAAAATGGTGCGTAGAAAAGGTTGAAAACGATTTCCTACAATGATGCGTTTTGTTTTTTGTTTTTTTTTACTTTCATCGTCTAGACATAGATGCCTCCAGAATCGACAAGTAGTGGGTCATCTTGCACGCGCATTTGGAGGGACATAAGTGACCGGTCTGGCCGACGACTGGACGAAAGAAACGAGATTCCTGGCCGGTCTGGCCGACAATTGTCTATTACCCGAAGCTTAGTTGGGTGCACCCAACCTAAGAACCCCATTTCAAACGTCAATAACTCATCGAATATCGGACGTACAATGCCAAAGCAATGCTAGGCCATGGGCTACTATGTTCCCTTTGAACAATGGATATGCATTATACCTCTATAATCCAAGATTGCGGGATATAATGAGGCCGTTTCAGTAGGGTATGTGCTGAAATATTCCGGATGTCCCTTAGGTTGGGTGCACAATACCTAAGAACGTGGGTAATATAAGGGACTCCCCGTGACACTCGAAGGTCGTTTGAAAATTCGAAGACCCATGCCGTCAAGTTCTTGAGTTGCTCTTTCTGCAATGTCTTGTCAAAAGTTTCATCCGAGGTCATCTTGAAGCTCAAAACCTCGGTTGAAGTAGCATGCGTAGGTGAACCCCCAAAATCACTTGGAAAATTCACAATTTTTCCTACCCCCTCGCATACTCCCCAAAATTGCTCACGGATAAGCTTGATTCACTCAATAGTGTAGATGTGTGTGTAAAAGAGGACATTTTCCCCGTCAGTTTGAGCTAATAAAAACCAGAATCCGGTAACGACAACTCCCAATAATCCCACCAAAGGGTAAGTTGGGTGCACCCAACTTAAATGGCTCTTAAGTTGCGGGCACACCCAACCTTAGGGTAATAGACACAATGGGCCTATTTTTCTTTTTTAAAAGTGAGCCGATTGTCATTTTGGGCTGCCCACGCTTTCCCCCCCGGGGGCAAGACATCTACATCGCAATGTCTTGGGGGATAATGTATCCCCCAAAGGCTCGAGCGAACGGAGTCCGGGAGGCGCGTGTTGGCCCCGCCGCGCGTGTTGGGCCCGCCGCGCGTGTTGACTCTGCCGGGGGATAGGATCCGACCCCCAAGGCAAAATATCGAGGTCGGGGGGGCCTAACCCCCCATGGCAAAATATTGAGGTCGGGGGGTCCAACCCCGTGACCTGGAAAAGAGTCCGGGGTATTTCAATGTGATGTGCCGCCCCCCTCCCCACGCAGTGGCTACTGCCCAACGGTCCGGTCCTATGACAAGGACCGTAGTGAATTGGGGCTAGCAAGTGCGTGTTTTAGATATACTTGATATATGAGTGCTTGGGCATCATTTTTGGGTTTCAAAGAATTTATCCTGAACGTGGTTTGGGCGGTATACTCGATTTGGGCATGTGGGGACATGGTGGAACTAGTGGGGGTAGCGCATCGCCTTAAATTAAACAAAATGGCCGGTCCTATCACAAGGACCGGAAAGGGCGGAGCTTCGTTCACTCATCAAATGGCTTTAGAATGCTTATAGCGCTCAAACCTAACATATTTAGGACCTATTTATGATATCTATCATGTGCACCACCTTGGAAACCCATAATATGCCCACAAATATAGCTCATCGAGTCCACGCGTAGACGAAATATGAGAATTCCTGAAAATCGGTGATAAAAAATACGCACCCCTTTAACTTTGCAGATTCACACAAGTCATACTAGTTCATCTTTCAGTTATGTAAAGCGTTCAAAAAATCATTACATATATATATGGAACACGACTTCCACGTGCAGGATGAAAATTCTAGCATGCCCTCACTCAGATTTGCACATTAAGGGCAGGTTTCCTTCCAGGAATTAAATTGTGAAATTTAGCAAATACTCTAGCAAATACAGGCGCAAGGTCGATTTCAAAGTGTATATATGAACCAATATGTATCGGAAACGTGCACTATCTTTTGCGCATGATTGGATATGATGTTAGGGTTCAAATTGGTAGATTGACAATCAAGCTTGTCAGACTCCAAATTCGATTGGATAAAATTTATGGAATGATAAGAGGTATTTATCACCGTCCTCCAAGAGTTGCAACAAAAAAATGATAGGATGCCTTGTACAAATGCATTGGATATATGCATTATATGACGATATAAGGTACATGGCGCATATTGGCACTAAGTTTAGGTTCTAAGGGTACTATGATACGGAAAACAGGGTCTCCGACCGTCAAAGGAAGCATTAAAAAAATCCCGAAACTCCGGTCCTTGTCATAGGACCGGACGCGATTTCCGGTCCTATGACAAGGACCGTCGGGCAGTAGCCACCAGGGTCAAAGCGTGGGCAGCCTTGAGAGGAAGTGTTCCTTGTTTTCATCTCTGGACTGTACTGTACTTTGACTTCTACCGCTTCTTCAATCGACATCGACACTTAAGGCTGTATGTGGCTAATTTTCTTTGACGCACGATTTTCCGGCGGACCCCGAGGTCCCCGACTCAACACGGTGTACACTGCATTGCCGTGCACTTCTCTAGTGGCTGAGTTCACCGATGCTCGTGCGGTCATGCCTGCCTATGTTGTTTCACATATTAGATGTGCAGAGGAGCCCCAAGATGGGCTAGTTTTAATTTTGTTTAGCCATCATAATTGCACAACAAACGATAGCTAGTCTGCATTCTCTGCTTGCACACGAGACCGCCCTTCAAGTACTGTACAAGTCTCATAGTGGTTCACCGTCTGGGCAGAAGCTGATTAGGCCTTTGTTGTGTTTCAGTGTTTCGGGACCACCTAGCTCGGGTCACCTAGGTGGTGTAGTAGTCACTAGGTGGTGTGCTTGAAGTAACACTGTGACCACTAAATCTGTCACTTGCCACTATCCTGTAGTAGTCTGGATGACCGTCACCGGTTGTCACCGAAACCTAGAAGCCGAACCTACTTAACGGGTATTTGGTTTATTTCAATCACAGTTTACGTTCATGGTTCTGATCCGAAACCTTGTTCGCTCAAGGTTCAATCTTAATATCACGCAGAGAGTTATACATCCGTGACATGCTCTTTTGGAGTTGAACAGTTGATTGATGAGACGTTCGAGAAGGTTGAGGGCCTCAAACACACACACACTTAGTTTCGTGAGCTGCCCTTTGATGGCTAAGTCGCCGACACATTTCCGTCAACGGAGCTCGGTTGTTTTTGTCTCGGCGTCACGCCACCGCTCCACCCCGTAGCCAGTACTTTGCATCGTATGTATTTGCGAGACTAGTGTTGGGTCACTGGTGGTGTTACTATTCCACAAGTTGAGTATGATTGCTTGCGGTTTTCGGGAACCCGATTTTCGCGGCCCCTCCTCTTGCTGCTCCTTGAAACAAATTTAATGATAATAATATAATAAAATATTTACGCTAGCAAAGTCCTGAGAGTGCGGTAACCCTGCAAAGCAGGCTAGTGAAAAACAAATTTATTTCAATTCAGAAATTTTGGTTTGGGTAGCCCCCACCTCGAAGGGGAGAGTTTGAAACATTAAAGATGAGAACTTTCAGTCTCGGAGTCTGAATTTGCTCGCGTTGAATTACCATCGACCAATCGACTACCATTTTAACGACGACTCTTGATTGGTTCACGCCTAATAGTCATACGATAGGGACTCATACTGAACACTCAAGTCTCATGCAGGCTTCCGCGGTTCCGCCGATGGGGCAATATAACCGACGGACATGTGGACAAACATCGTGCTTTGGCAATGCCTGGAGGATCCACGTGTGATCTTTCAGGCTCCACGCGGACACTATATACGAGATGGTATGGTCCCCTCCGCTCGTGGCTCGTTAGTTGTAGTGAGCTGCTTTACGGTGACACAAGTAAGATCCAAGTACTTACCACGATACAACTACTTTACAACGTTACAACCTACTTGATAGGAATGCTCTTCTTAGTAACAATAGTGTCTGCACAACTGCACACACTCTTCCGCTCCCTCTTTTCTGAAGGTGCACGCAGCATACATTTTGATATTTTAAATAAGGAGACTGCGACTGCGCTGAACGGATTCCACGTTAGTGGAGGCGTATTCCGATACGATCTGGATGAGCAAGGGGGTAACTCTCCGTCCCTGTGAGTGTGATAAACGTATTTTCGCACGAAGTCCATAAACTTGGAACGAAAGACGGCAGTCTCAAGGTGACGCGAGTGACCACTTCCGGCACGTTCTTGTGTGAAAACGCTCTCCCCTCGAAGATGCTTGTCGCGTTTGCGAGGATCATATTTCCCAAGAGGCCGATGCTAATAGGATGGTTACTTAGCAAGCAAACATTTACAAATAAGTTCTAGTCGCAACGGAAAGTCGACCGTGCTTGTGATATCCTAACAACCACTCTCTCTCGTGGAACGCCCTCCACTGCACGAAGCTGCGTCATGTACACGACTGCTTCTTACACATGAGACTGACTCTCGGTCGTCGCTTTCAGCTCTCACTCGCAGTCTCACAGGGCACTTTCGAAATGCAGGCAAGGTTCTTGCTTAATTACGTCGGTATGAAAAGCGTATTTTCGACCTATCGTAAGCTATATCGACTCGCCAAGGAGGCAGATCGATTCCCAGGTGCGACGTCCGCTCACTCCCCCGCGGGTTTCATTTCTCCCACATGCTCGCCCTGAGCGTTCCCTGCGCTGCTGACAAAATTGCGTTGCGTCAGCCGTGCTGTCGGGAATGGCATCTGAACCTTCTGAGATATGTATGCCCCTCCCCAGCTCGAAAGGCGCTTTTGCAGAGCCCTCCTGGGTATCTTTCTGGAGAGCGCTTATGGGAGGTATCTTGCCTGTCCCTCGTAAGGTGAGAGATGTGCGCCGCCTTTTCCGAAGAATAATTCCCATTGTGATCATCACCCTCTGAATAGTGGTGTGTATTTTGAAGGGATCACCATCAGGAGGTGAATAGTTGGTTTATTGGCTCTTAATTTTCCACGGGCACAGGAGCCGAGTGGCTGCCTCAAAGTTCGAGTGGAGCTGACGGCGAAGATTGTCGGCAGGAAACTGTTTCGCGACGTCGGAGAGACCGCCGCGAAAGACCCTCAGCACGTGAGTTCGCCTGGATGCCCTTCTTTTCAGCGAACTCAACAGGTCCATAGCGAGGACCGACTCGCACCGGACGCCCGTCAAGTTTCACTCCGTGCGCACCAGTGACACGTGGACGCGGCTAGCCGAACACTATCAGCACGAGTCACGCTCTTGTGGAAGCTTTCTGTGACAACACTTGTGGCCCAGTGGGGGTAAGAGTATCGGGCATTTCGCGCGGTGCTTCTTTTTGGCAAGAACGACAGGCCGCGTATTGGGCGCGCGAAGTCGACGAAGCTCAAAAGCAACGCTTTGCTTCAGCACTGCGTCAGCACTGCAAGCTCCGAGAACACGTTCGAAACATCGCCCTTGAGCAAAAGTTTGAATTGCTGCGCTTTTGATTGCCCTCTGCGCCTCTGGAGTAAAGCTTAATTTATTTGCACGCAGCACCTACTGATCGTAAAATGCTCCAGTTGACAAATCGGGATCGTGCACAGAAAAAAAACGCTTAATGGTTAGCGGGTGACACATAAAAATCTCAAAACAGAAGATCCATTTAACACGACAACGTTGCTGGCATGCCCAAGCCGCTCACGCGATGCGCACCTCTGCCATTGGCTGCAGGTCGGGCACAGCGGTTGTTGCGCCCCGTTGCCGCTCACACGGCGCGCACCTCTGCCATTGGCTGCAGGTCGGGCACAGCGGTTGTCGTGCCCTGTTGCCGCTCACACGGCGCGCACCTCTGCCATTGGCTGCAGGTCGGGCACAGCGGTTGTCGTGCCCCGTTGCCGCTCACACGGCGCGCACCTCTGCCATTGGCTGCAGGTCGGGCACAGCGGTTGTCGCGCCCCGTTGCCGCTCACACGGCGCGCACCTCTGCCATTGGCTACAGGTCGGGCACAGCGGTTGTCGCGCCCCGTTGCCGCTCACACGGCGCGCACCTCTGCCATTGGCTGCAGGTCGGGCTTTGCGGTTGTCGGCGCCCCGTTGCCGCTCACACCGAGGCGCGCACCTGCGCCGTGGCTGCAGGTCGGGCACAGCGGTTATCACGCCCGTTGCCGCTCACACGGCGCGCACCTCTGCCATTGGCTGCAGGTCGGGCACAGCGGTTGTCGCGCCCCGTTGCCGCTTACGCAATGCACACTACTGCCATTGGCTGCAGGTCGGGCACAGCGGTTGTCGCGCCCCGTTGCCGCTCACACGGCGCGCACCTCTGCCATTGGCTGCAGGTCGGGCACAGCGGTTGTCGTGCCCCGTTGCCGCTCACGCGGCGCGCACCTCTGCCATTGGCTGCAGGTCGGGCACAGCGGTTGTTGCGCCCCGTTGCCGCTCACACGGCGCGCACCTCTGCCATTGGCTGCAGGTCGGGCACAGCGGTTGTCGTGCCCTGTTGCCGCTCACACGGCGCGCACCTCTGCCATTGGCTGCAGGTCGGGCACAGCGGTTGTCGTGCCCCGTTGCCGCTCACACGGCGCGCACCTCTGCCATTGGCTGCAGGTCGGGCACAGCGGTTGTCGCGCCCCGTTGCCGCTCACACGGCGCGCACCTCTGCCATTGGCTACAGGTCGGGCACAGCGGTTGTCGCGCCCCGTTGCCGCTCACACGGCGCGCACCTCTGCCATTGGCTGCAGGCTGGGTGATGACACGTTCCACCAATTTGCAAACTTCTGATAAAGGATTCCTGCCACCGCACAAATTTCGCCTGGAATTTGACAATCGGGCTGCGCCACGTCAGCTTAAGTGGTCACAATGCTCGGAGAAAAATGCTACGTCGTCCCTACGTCGTGCGATGGTCAAGAAAACATCGTTCACGGCAGGCACTGGTCGCCTGGTCAAAGGAAAGGCATCCACGAGGTCTTCCACCTGCAGCCGTGCCTGGCGCTGTGCGCACGCTCGCTGTGCTGCCTCATGCGCAGCTTGCAGGGCATTCCTCGCTGCCCGCGGCTGCTGCGCCTGGGCCATCCGCGGGTCCGTGCTTGTGGCACATGTGCAAGTGACGCTCGCTGAAGCACATGTGCGAGTGACGCTCGTTGAAGCACATGTGCGAGTGACGCACCGATCTGCAGAGGCATCACAATGCGATTCGCTCCCTTCTTTGCTTAAAAGGGCCGTGACCTTCGTCCTTGGCAAATTGGCTCTACCTCCCGATGCTTGACGCCAGCCTGTCATATTGCAAGCGGTGAAGGCTGTCGCTGTCTTGAGTGTGTACGGGATTCTGGGCGGAGCTGACAGGAGCGGAAGCAAGCTCTTTTTACCCGCTATGCCGAACAAGTGAGCCACACACGCTTGCCTCTCATGTGCGATGTATACAACAGAATTCCATGGCAGTCTGGGCGCTAGCATGTTGTCAATAACAGATGACCACATGCACAGGCAACGAGATGCAATTGGCCCAGATTCTGCAGGCGCAGGCGCAGGTTGCCGTGACCAGTCTTCTAGGGAATCGCTTCAGGATGCCTGGCGAGCTGTGGGTTGCTAGTGGAGGCTTGGCTCGAGCGGTTTGTGGGAGTGCAAGGGGGCATTGGCAGGGTGGCTTTGGCATGGCTATAGGGCAGCAGAACACTGATAGTGGAGGCTTAGCTCGAGCGGTTTGTGGGAGTGCAGGCGGGCGTTGGCAGGGTGGCTTTGGGCATGGCTATAGGACAGCAGAACACTGATAGTGGAGGCTTGGCTCGAGCGGTTTGTGGGAGTGCAAGCGGGCATTGGCAGGGTGGCTTTGGGCATGGCTATAGGGCAGCAGAACACTGATAGTGGAGGCTTGGCTCGAGCGGTTTGTGGGAGTGCAAGGGGGCATTGGCAGGGTGGCTTTGGGCATGGCTATAGGGCAGCAGAACACTGATAGTGGAGGCTTGGCTCGAGCGGTTTGTGGGAGTGCAAGCGGGCGTTGGCAGGGTGGCTTTGGGCATGGCTATAGGGCAGCAGAACACTGATAGTGGAGGCTTGGCTCGAGCGGTTTGTGGGAGTGCAAGGGCGTTGGCAGGGTGGCTTTGGGCATGGCTATAGGGCAGCAGAACACTGATAGTGGAGGCTTGGCTCGAGCGGTTTGTGGGAGTGCAAGCGGGCGTTGGCAGGGTGGCTTTGGGCATGGCTATAGGGCAGCAGAACACTGATAGTGGAGGCTTGGCTCGAGCGGTTTGCGGTGGATTAGCGGTGGATTAGCGGATTGCGATGGATCAGCGGTTTGCGGTGGATTAGCGGATTGCGGTGGATTAGCGAATTGCGGTGGATTAGCAGATTGCGGTGGATTAGCGCGGCGCAGGGACCTTTCATCTCTACGCAGCTCCGGAGCTTCCGTAGGAATGTCTCAAATGAATCCTTTGATTCCTGGTGAGGGTACGTAGTGCAACCACTTCGAGTTTCTGAAGCGATCTGGTGGCTAGGATGACTGCCTATCGGAACAAGAAGAGATGCACACAAGCACACACAGACTCACTTGCCCATTGTTACTCATTGCTCATTTTCACAAAAGAACACGCAAACATATGATCCGATGAATGTATAACCTCTAGTGCAAACCTAACTGGCACAAAATCTCGTTCAACATCAACGGCGGAATGGAGGCATGCAGGAACTGCAGCGAAATATTCAGCGCCCGCTGATCTACTCCAGGAAGAGGCAGCGGAGCCTGGCCGCTCCCCCCCTCACTGCAAATCAACAATGGTGTGTACATCCTTTCCAGTTTCCCCTGACCTTCTTCAAACATCAGTGAGTAACGGCGTGCTCGTAGCAGCTAGCTTCTTCTATACCTCATTTCGCACCCATCCAGGCTGTCTGATCAGCTCTGTTCATTGCAACTAATGTCACAAACCAGCTTCTCGTGGATGCTGTAACGTGAAACACGAGCAAGCCGATGACAGACGCAAGTTTGTTCAACGAGCTGAACATTGGCTGCGAGTTAACTTCGCCGACCATCTGATGCGTATCGCTCGAGCCTCCTTCCGTCTGCAAAACGCCTCTCTCACCACAGATCGAGGCTGCTGCATGCCCATCCTCCCATCTCTCCACTCTCCTCGGCGCGCATCCACGTCGGAGTGTGCAACCACTTCGCAATGCAAGTAACCTCTACTCAGTGAGCCAACTCCCTTCAGGGACACGCATAGGATGTACCAGCTGCTTGCAATGAAGAGTTCCACTCTTGCACCAATGAAAATCACGTGTACCCACTGCTGACGAGAAGTCCGGCCTTCGATACCAGGCTCGAGGCGAAATTACAAGACGAGGCTGATGAGGATCCACCGACTCCGCCTGCACACATTCTGCGGGTCCGTGCCCTGGATAGCGCTCCTCCTCCCCCTAGTGTTTCTCAGATTGGCCAACTTAGCGGTAAAAGCAACCCTGAAAGCCTACAACCCCGAAAACCATCTGATGGTGGTGGTTGATGGTGGTGGCAATGGCGTTGGCATTGGCGATGGCGATGGCGATGGCGACGGCGACGGCAACGGCGACGGCAACGGCGACGGCGACGGCAACGGCGATGGTGATAAACGAGAGATGGAGATGGAGGTGGCGATGGCGATGGCGTGATGGTGTGATGGCCTGATGGCGTGATGATGGCGTGATGGTGTGATGGCGTGATGGTGTGATGATGGCGTGCTGGCGTGCTGATGGCGTGCTGGCGTGATGGCGTGCTGGCGTGCTGGCGTGATGGTGTGATGGTGTGATGATGGCGTGCTGGCGTGCTGATGGCGTGCTGGCGTGCTGGTGGCGTGCTGGTGGCGTGCCGCTGGCGCGCCGCTGGCGCGCCGCTGGCGCGCTGATGGCGTGATGGCGTGATGGCGTGATGGCGTGATGGCGTGATGGCGTGATGGTGGCGATGGTGATTACGATGTTGGCGGGTTTCTTTTAGCTGAAGGCGGGAAAGGGGCAGGAAGCACTGTCGTCCAGGACACCCCCCACATTGTTAATGTGTCGTGCAGCAGCTCGATACGGCATGGCACATGGTCAGCCCGGCGATGCACTTGGGGCGTTGCGAGCGCTGGAGCTTCACTCTCCTCATGCGCTCCCCGATGCTGACATGGTGCGCGGCTTCTCCAGCTAGATCTCCGGCATATTGTGCCAACCTGGCAGATCCGGGTGCCCTACACTGGTCAAGGTCATACCGCTGGCACAACACCGTATCTGCTTGTCATCGGGCGGGGTGGTGCTGACCGATGTTTGCCTGTGGCTTTGCGGAGTCCACCCCCGAGGCAATCCAGTTACTGTTAGCGCTACATTTTGGAGGCCGCGCGAGTAAAAGACACGCGAGCCCTAGTTGTGAAGCGCGTGACCTGCGGTGTTCGACCATTGCTTCCAATTAAAGTGCCGGCGAGCCTCTGCAAAGTTCCGCAAAGTTCGTCGAAACTCGTCTTGAGAACTCCGCTTTGTGGGATATCCTTGGACAGGTTGGACTGGTAGTCAGCGCGGTGCTGGAACAGCGCCAGGAGCATGCTGCTATACGCGCTCTGTCCGTTGCGGAGTGCTTTCATGGTGAGTTACCCGAGGTTTGCCTGGATTCTTCATCTGGTGTCCACTCGAATCCTCCCCTTGGCGCGCATGCCCTGTGTTGTCTTTCATCATGATCGCAACTGGCCATCGATGTGGGAGGCTGCCTTACCCGAGATGCCTCTTGCTCGATGCAAAGCGCGGATTTATTTTTGCGGCCGCGAGTTGACGTCTGGGTTGATAAGGGCACCGCTGCATGTGAGGCCGTGCGGCAGTTGGTAAGGGCACCGCTGCTGGTGAGACATTCTGGCTGGTGGTGAGTGCGAGGCGATGTAGTGATTTGTGAGGGCGGAGCTATCAATAAAAGCCTTTGATTGCCTTTGCCCTTCATTGCAGATGAAGTACCCCGCTGAGAGAGTGGTTCGTGGTTAGTGCGTTGTTCAGAGGCAGGTACACCGCTGACGGACGGCCGCGTGCTCGATTTACTGCTCAGAAAGTTTCAAAGCGAGGTCGGGCAGCAAGTGCCGTGGGCCCTCGATCCCAGCCATTGTGAAGGTGCGGCCTCTATGCTCTATAAAGCATGACATGACGTGGGTTGCATTGGTAAACCTCCGTTCGTTCATACGGATGCTGCATGACGCTTCCGGCACGCTCATGCATGTGCAAGCTTACCTGAATAATAGCAAGTGCCACATGGCGGAAGCTCAGTCACAGCCATCCGGCAGCGCCTCATCATGGTCGTGTGCAGCACGAGCTCCGCCATAGTCATCCGGTAGTCGTGGCTGGTTATATTTGTTTGGACTCTCCATAACTTGAAACGGACCTGAATGTGACTACATCATCGCAAAAGCCCCCGAGGATATGTGTGTTTGCCAGATGGATAAACTGCACCTCCTGCAGCTCAGTTTCTCAAATCTACGTAAGCCCATGTTATGTTATGCTATGTACTTCAGCACACTTGAGTTCTCAGTCCAATATACACCCAGGGGCTTAGACCCTTGATCCTGATCTACAAGGTCTGCTCAACGATGATGATAGATGGGAAGTTAGTTTCCGTATTTGGCTGTATGGTTACGGCAATCAGTGCAGTGGAGAATTGGCTGACCCGCCATGGTATTGTGTTGGGTGCCCCTGCAGATATCTTGACGCGTCTGGGGAAGGTCTTGATTCCAGCCATTGGGGCTTCTGGTGCGCTCAATTTTAGCACCCCGTCCTGTTCACATTGTTATGGAGCTGTGATTTGTTACAGCTGATCCCCGCATCGAGTTGAATATAAGCATGCATCTTACAATCTTCTTCGGGTTCTGTACCTCTTTGACACTTATTTCCCCGTGTTGTAAGGCGCTACAGGCTCCTTTAAAACGTACTGTTCAATGCAATCATATGCCAAAGTGAAATGTGAAGGACGAGCTTGTGGCAAGAAAATTTTCTTGGATGGTTGTGAGATGGCTTAAGGCACAAATGTTCGCAAATTGCCCGATAGGGTAGTAACATTAATGCATGTGCATGTTGTAGCGAGAAATGGTCACATACTACCAGGGTTACGGAAGCTCGAAATGTCACTGCATCCTTTTAGATCCGAAGGTGCATGCGCAAAGTATGCATCCGGTTTGGCGGAACTTTGGTCGCTATTCCGCATGTTGTGAACTTATTCAATTAATGGCATGTGATTGGGTGTGGCGGTGTAACAGTTTCCGTTTCTAATCTCAGCACCCTAGAAGAATATGTCGTTCTCTGCAATTCTTGCAACTCAGAGAAAAATGCAGTCCGAGCCCAATGCTTCATTGCAGCCCGTACGATGTGGGCTGAGCTTGAGGCAGAAGGGGATGAGATCATGGGAATGCCCACGGATTAGTAATCTTTTAGCTATGCACTCAAACAACTGGGTTAATGGCTGACATATCTATATTCATATGAACATTTCTTTTCGACGAGCGCCTTTGTCTGGAATGTATACAGAACTATGCCAATTTCTACGCACAGAGAGGAACCGGGAGAGTCCTATCAGTAATGAACAAGGCTTCAACCTTTTCGATGCTTCATTCTTGCTTAGTCTCAATGACAGCGGAATAGTATAACCGAACCGGCATCATCAACATTGCCTAGTTGATTTGCTCTACCGCGTGAGCGACCTAGGTCGCTCATGCTTTGCTCTGGTAAACGGGACCGCTCCTAAACATGTAAGAGGATTCCAGCTAAACAGCACAAACTAGCACGCTTCCTTTGAGCGATAATTCACTGTAGCAATCTCAAGTGAAATCTCACACGCTCGATCACATTCGTAACGACACTGGACAACTGCGATAACGATTGACGACGTCAACTTCTGCATCCCGTATGCACGAATAGCAGTCACCGCCACTTGTGTGTACCACCTCAGCCGAGGTGGTGTGCTAGAATCTGTATATCGGCTTTCATCGTATGACATTCTGATATGACAATTCTGGAGTGTGTCACCTTCGCTCGGTGGTGCAACTGTGACGGTGAGTTGAGACAACATACATTCACTTGTAATATCCACTTGTAATCTTATCTCGTGGCTTTTCCGGTCCATCTCCGTACGGCAAGCTTCCGCTCGTCGGAGCAACTTTTCCAGTAATGTGCGTTCCCATGATTACACGCGATTCCGCCAAAATTAGGTTTCGGTTTCGGTAATTCTCAATTATTGTGTACCTCGCTTCCGACCGACCGCCGGAAACAACGTTCTGTGTCGATATACGAACACCCGTTTACGGGTATTCTGCTAGATCTTGGAGTCGTTGAGACGGGAACATAATGCGGATGCGAGCGTGCTCGGACGAGCGATGATGCCGCTTGCACCGCCGAAAAGTTGAGGGAGACCACAAAACAATCGATTATCCCGCTTGGTGGTGTAGACCTTTTTCTTTGCCCTTGCCGTATCATTCGTTTTCACACTTAGTCTTTTCAGGGTTACGCACAAAGCTACAATACAAACCCCACTTTACTTGATCGTATGCTCGTATCGAGAGGGCCGTATCATATATTTCAACAAGTAGCACATTACTGCTAAGCTATTATTGGATTGTATACGGTATCACCTACGCCTAATACTATACTCCCCCTTTATAACCCCTCTGATTATGACATCGATACGAGCCGCGAAAAATACCCCTAAAATCATCCGAAAAAACTATACAGTCTCAGTGCAAGGTATACATATTTTGAAATATATAACTCAGATACTCGGTACATTTCGATCGGAGAGTCAAGAGCCCTCGAGTCTCCCACCGGACCGTCGCGTGCTCGCGTCGGGCGCGGTCGCGTGCTCCCGTCGTCTCCTTTTTACGTCTTTCTTTTAATAAATTTCAAATTAGAATCGGTCCTCAACATCGGATCAGAATCACGGATGTGGTAAGTGGTACGATTTAGATTTAAAATTCTAAATTGATTATCACGATCATTAAGATTAACCCGGACGCCACGATCATACAGTGGAGTGTGCCCTAACCCCTACGCACCCCTAAGCTGCCCCGATCTGACGGTGTCACGTGTAGCCAACCCTTTTATTGGGGAAAAAATCGGAGATGGAATCGAAGATCCCCCTCTTTTGAAAAATCGGGAAATATAATTCAGTGGCTCTTAACACTGTGTCATTGTCGAATTCCCCTTAACAGTGCGAAAAAATGAAGCCAGAATCGTAGGCTGTACAATGTACGCTGTACACGACACAGAGTAGAGCTGTGACACACGACACAGTGAGCTGTGACACACGACTCAGTGTGTCACTGTACACACGACACGACACGACACGACACGACACGACACGACACGACACGACACGACACGACACGACACGACACGACACGACACGACACGGCGCGACACGACACGACACGACACGACACGACACGACACGACACGACAGTATAAATAAAATTAAATATAAATTTAAAGGTCATCCATGAATGACAAGGTATGACTTCACAGTGCGGTAATAATTAAATTTTAATTATATTTAACCCAGGTCATCAGTGAATAATGAAGGGGGTCTGGGGGGCCCCCAGCGGTAGCCCCCACATTACATGCAGTTCATGCATAAATGACAACGTATGACTTCACACGGCGTTAATAATGTAATTCAGGTCATCAGAGAAAATGAAGGGGTCTGGGGGAGCAGAGGTAAATCCTCCCTCCCCCCTTGGCCGCCTCTATTTGTCGCGGGTCTCTCACTCTTCACATGATGATGATGCGGATGATGGATACTCAGGGGGGTTTATTTTTTCCCCACCTGTACGTTCACGTACCCCCTATATAACAACTGGCACTCTGGCAGTTCCAAGTTCGGTGATTTTATTAGTTGAACACGCCCGTGCGATATTGTATCTCGATAGATTCGCCTGACGCTGCGTTGTTGCACTTACAACTTCCACTTTTACAGCAGCGACCAGTGAGAAAAGCCGTTGAAGACGAGATCACACAATGGGTAACAGAAATGGAAAACCTTCGACCTACGTTGAAAGCGTTTTGGACGTTGTTGGTGAAACCCCAATGGTGAAGCTGCAACGCTCCACGCAACCGGGCGTGACAGTCTTGGCCAAGCTCGAAATGCAGAACCCAGGAGGTGACTCTGGGAAGCCTGAGATCTCAGAGTTTGTCTATCATTTTGTTTTCGATCTTACAAGGCCTAGGACGTGGGGGTTCTTGTGACGTGTTTGGTGCACGGGCGTGCTGCAGAGAGAGGGTGCGTATGACCCGTGTCCGTTGATCACAGGTTCGGTAAAGGATCGTATCGCGAAGTGTATGATTGAAGAAGCTGAAAAGGCCAATAAGATCCATCCAGAGAAGACTACGATCGTAGAAGCCACCAGTGGCAATACGGGAATCGGTACCCAGGCGTATCTCTACTATCATGTTTTTCTGGCAAGCCTCTGGAAGGCAATAGTTGTAGCATGGAGCTTTCGTTTCCTTGAATGTTAGAGTGTCTTCACAGGCGTTGCAATGGCTGCTGCCTCCAAAGGCTACAAGTGCATCATCATCATGCCGCAGTTGCCTCCCATGCAAGAGCGTTATCTTATTTGCCGCAAGTTCGGTGCTCACGTTCATCTTACCGCCGCTGCCAAGGGCATGCCGGGTTTGTCCCGTTGACAGTTCTATGCATTTGTGATGATAAAACCGGGTTGCTGACGTTTACCAGCAAGTTGAGGAAGTACGGAAAAAATGCAGGCGCGTTGGATTATTTGAAACAAACCTTGGCTGCTAACGCTGATTATTGGTGCCCGACTCAGTTTGAGAATCCAGATAACCCGAAGGTATGCCACACACTGCTTTTGCACAGTCTTGACTGTGACCTCTGTTGTCACCTGCGTCAAAGTCGTGTTCAACTACTTTCAGACCGTCATGCAGAGGCGTCGAACAGCACCTGTCAGGACACGAACTAAGGATGTTTTGACCTCTCTTCTACCGTTTCGCTCGCTGATTCGTACATCCTTCCGCACATGGTATTGGACACCATTCCCTTTTTGCGACCAAGGGTACATGTCTGGAGTGTGCATCCCGTCAACACACGTCCTGTCTTTCACTTTCATTTATTCGCGCGACTCGCAACGCGGAGGCGTTATGCGGGTATTCCAGCGTTTACTGGCCAGGGCGATCCTCTCAGAAACAGCAGGTCGAACAGCTTGGAATCAGCTGTCTTGGTGCACGTGAATGTTATATATCTCTCTGCACTCATTGAAGCCGAACGAAGGATCTTCGGGGACGGAACGACGGATTTCCGGGGACGCAACGCCGGATCTTCACTGTCCGGGATACCATTCTGTATTACACTCACGGCGCCCCCAAAGTTTGAGCCACACGGGCGCTTCAGAATCTGACATTCTTCCGTTCTGGGCAGGCGCACGTAGAGAACACCGGCCCAGAGATTTGGAGACAGTGCAAAGGCAAGATCGACTACTTCATAGCAGGAGTAGGCACGGGCGGCACGGTAAACGGCGCTGGGCGCTTCCTCAAGAAGAAGAACCCCAAGATGAAGATAATCTGTGTTGAGCCCACGGAGAGCCGGGTGCTTGTGGGAGAGCAACACACGAAGCACACGGTACTGGGCATCGGTGCCGGCTTCCAGCCCAAGTTCATTGAGGAGTTGGAACCTGGTGCTGCCTTCAAGGAGGGGGCCCGTGGTATTGTGGATGAGTTCCTGCATGCCTCGAGCGAACAGTCCTGCGAATGGGCCACCACGCTTGCGAAGAACGAAGGCCTCCTAGTCGGGCCCTCCTCCGGTGAGCTTCATACCTCTCATTTTGTGAACTCAACCTCTTGCACTTTGTTGTTGAATCCACTGTATTTCAGCTGCCTGATCTGCTTGCATTCGGGCTGCATCCATCTGGCAAGGTCGTGCTTGCATCTTGAGGTCCTACGTCACGGGGCGCCATTTGGTTCGAAGACAAAATATCCGCCAAGCGTAGTCGTTGAGGTTTTGCAACGGTATTGCTGAGCAGGTGCGGCAGCCAAGGTTGCAGCAGAGATTGCGGCACGTCCCGAGGCCAAGGGCAAGACCATTGTTTTCATTTCCCCTTCGTCCGGAATTCGATATCTGAATCATCCTCTATTATGGGCGGACGTCAAGGGAGAGGCAGCGGCTGCGCTTCCTGCACCACCAAACATGAGTCCTGATGCCCCACTTCTCGGTTGGGACTCCTCAAAAGCCAAGATGTGAAGATATGAACATCCTTCGTTTCTGATTGGAAAACCCTGCCAAGAAGTCCACTAAAAGCAGGTTGACCGCTTCGAGTAGACTTTATATTTCGTAAGAATCTGGTACTCTAGTATGAGCCGGAGATTCACTCACAATATCATGTGTGTAGAATGAACTGATATATTGAACGAGGCGAGATAAACCATATATTTTCTTTTTGCTCCCTTAAGACGTTGCAATGCGATTGATGGCATGATTGGAGTTGTGAAAAGCAAGTTACATATTCAATTATGCTGACATGGACACACGGACACAAAGTGACATCAGGTCATCCTTGCTCATCCATGTTAGCATTTGTGTACATTGCAGTAATGAATTGCGGTCTCACTAGCGTATGCAAACTATCTGTGTAATGCTTATTTGCAAGGACCAGCAATCCAATCGATTAGCTGACCAAGACTCAAGAGGCGGGCACGGGCTTCCGTGTGCCACATGCTTTCGAGTGAGAGAGAGGTGATATGAGTTTGGTCGGTGCCCGCTACCATGTGCATCTCAACATGCAGGGACTTTTCCGATGGTCTCACCTAGTGATGATGGCAGTGGTACTGAACGTTATTGGTCACACTCATCAACTACGCATTATTTATTGACCCCCGTTGTTATAATAGGCGTACCCCCCCCTCACAATAGCACGCCAGGTACCTTCGAATACAATTTAACTTGACTCCTGCTAGAAACAGTGGCAGGGACTACTACAACGACACACGTCTTTATTACACAATTTAAAAATAATTAAAACCCCATCCATAAAACACCGATTACAAATGGAATAAACATATAAACCTCACGTCTATTTAAATCGGCAAAATTCATAAGAAGATTAGGTTTAAAGTTACCAAAGACAACTGTGTTAAATAGCCACATAGAATGAGCATTACCGGAAATCATCCCTGATGCAGAAATACTACCTACAAATGCATTTGTTTGAAAACCCCCAACTAGTATAAAGAATTCAGCAATGAAACTATTTGTCCCCAGTAGACTTATATTGCCTTAAATAAAGAATACAAAGAAAATAGAGAATATTGGCATTGTTTCAACACAACCACCGGTGATATCTCACATTTCTTGTACTTATTCTAACATATAAAGTATCTATACACAGCGGACAGTCGTGGGTCGCATAATAATGTAATCTCGCGACGTGCCATCAATGATGAAGTCGATGACGCATATGTCATCGCGCAATTCGATTCCCCGCACACTGTACAAGGATGCCATTGAGTGCGCTTCAGAGCATCAATTTGCTCATGTAGCTCAGTGGAATAGAGCGATCGCACGAGTGAGCAATAGGTCACAGGTTCGAGTCCTGTCGGCATTTTTTTCCCGGCATTTGAAAAGATCGACCTGACTTGTACAGTGGATTCGTCGCTACCATTTATGAAATATCTATCGACTGCCGTGAATCGTCAATGCAGCCGTGTATGCCCCGATCGCGCCGGGAGAAGCGTCGCGTATTAAGTCGCGGTCCATGTCTACTACCGGATGCCTCTATGTTTGGTACACGCGGTAGGTGCGATTACCTATACACAAGAATCACGCAGATGCAACTAAGCCGTGACTAAGCATTGATACGATACTCCCTTCTATTCCCTGTAAATTTAAACTTAACATGCCTAAAGTCGTTACAACGGTTGCTATTATGACTGTTGCGCCATCAGAGCACACCTAGGATCCGACGACTCTACTCGCTTGCACAAATGCTGAAACGGTAGTCGTTACCACATGTCAATATATCGGTGTGTTTATTGATAACTACTTGCATTTTGATTTGATTGATCGATGCCAATAGGTGTTTCGTGATGTATCGACGATTTTTGATAGGCCTGCATATGCCATCCTACGCCTTAGTAGAAACCATTGCTTATTTTCCCTGAGAATATCTGGCCAAGCGCGACGCTTGGGCTGGGTTGAGAACTATATAGTTGGTCATGGCGCGCGATTGCAGGCCTAATGTAAGATGTCGATTGAGTGCAGTGCACTGGGCATTGGTATCTAGGGCGAAGGTATCTAAGTATCTAAGAAATCTGTATAGGCAGCCATGACCGGGAGTCCCGGTTCAGGCCCCTATGACAGACTCCTAGGCCAACACTGGACAGCTGACTGATCTATAGGTTCGTGCTGTGACACACGCTGTGTCACAGGTAGGCTAGACTCCGAAACCGTCCGAGACCGTTCCGGGTATATCTAGCTTAGGGTTTATTTTTCTGATGAGTTTTATCCACACAGTTCGGGAGTTTTCTGATATCTAGTGAACTAGGATATTCCAGTAAACGGTAACTGTTAGTTTTGAACTGCGTGGGAGTGACACGTCAGCAGAGACAGTGCTCGGAGATTCGACTGTGAAACAGGCGATACGAACGGAGTCGACTGTGTCAGTGCAGACTGTGACACACCGAAAGGTGTCAACTCGATATACAGAGTTAGACGTGTGACACGAGTTACTGTGAAGTTGTGACTCGTGCTGCAGTCGTCTGAAAGCTGTATACTCGTCAGCAAGCCCCTACGGTCCTGGAAAACGTTAGTATGCATGCTAACGACGTACTAATACGTGCTAACGACATGTTAACGAATGATAACAATGTATGCTAACGACATATTAACACAACGTTAGCATGTCATTAGCATGTCGTTAGCATGTATGCTAACTGGAATTTATATGCTAACTACATGCTAACGACATACTACCGATATGTGCTAACGACACACTAACGCAACGTTAGCATGGCGTTAGCTTGGTTAGCACGCTCTTAGTACGTCTTTGGTAAACATACTAACAGCATCATAACGGCATGTTAACGGCATACTACGGACATGCTAACAATGGCAAGCCAAGTGGTTTAGTATGCCAATATGATGTCCATAGCATTGCATTAGTATGTTTTTAGCATAATATGTCCATGCTAACGCAACCATCATAAACGCATACTAAAGACATGCTATGGACGTGCTACGTGGATATTAACACTGATATGATAACTTATGTTAGCATGTTCATATAGTGGCATTAGCATGCCTTTAGCATGCTATGCTCGCACTAACAAGTACATACTAAACGCATACTATCGACATGTTATTTACATGTTAACGATACTAGACTAACGACATGCTATGGACGTCCTACATACATACTAACGCCGATATGATAACTGATGTTAGCATGTCCATATAATGCCATTAGTATGCCTTTAGCATTTAGCACTCGCGTGTACGAGGCCTATCTGTATGCACAATATCACTAGAGGATTGCGAAAATGTGTGCTACTTACATAAAGTGTGTTCACAATGCGTATGCTATGCGAAGGCTAGCACATCACGCATGCGCATGGAACACTCGAGCATGTTCAATACAATCATATTAATACGATAGTGTAGCTAGCTAGGCACAATGGGATACAATTGGGACTACTCATCTCTATCCTACCAATACGCAAAATAGCGTTCTATTCGTACGATTTCTAGTTCCAACACTACGATTGTAAACAATCTATCAACCTAGCACGCTCGAAGGGAAGCTTGAAGCTCATGAAGTACTCGAGGCGGTCGATTTTCTCCATTTAGGGCAAAACAGCCGATCTGAAAAGTAAAGCAAAGAACCAACACTTAGTAAAAAGCGGAAAACGCATTAAAGATTCCCTTGTGCAAAACATAACTAGCAACCTAGGAACCTCAAAGAAGCGCGAATGTGAACGCGAGATGATGGTGGAAAATTTGATTTCACCACTCGAATATTTTCAGCGATCTGAAAAACAAAACCAACCAAGTAACGTTTAGTAAAGATGAAAGATAATATAAGTGACAAACGAAATTAACGAAGGAAACTGAAAAGGAGAGGTGGAGTGAGTTGGATTTGAACCAACTATTTCGAGTGCAAATGACTCGCGGGAATCTTCCCGTTCACTCCAAGCATGCCAAGGATGAGCGCGCTAAGCACACACAAAATAATACATATACATATAAAAAACATGCACTACAAACCTGTGACATATTGCAGCGAGCAAGAATGAGAAATATCATAACATGCAACCCGCTGGCGAGGCCACCACACGCTGCTGCACACTGCTGGACGGTGAAATGTGAAGCGTTGACGGCTGTAGAGGTGAGTTTGAACTTTTACAGTATTCTGTAAAAATGCCTACTGTACAGTGGACACCTTCACTTCCCGTTGCGCGTTGGGGGGCGTGAGAAGTCACAACACGTCCTCGTCACGCGAGCACGATCGACGATAACGATGACGATGACGAATTCTGCGAAACGTGTGCCATGCCATGCCATGCCATGCGATGCCATGCCATGCCATCGGACGATTGGAGATATGGAATAATCCACCGCATGACGCTCGCGCTCGCGGGTTCGGGTTGGGGATCGCAGGCACGCAGGAGGAATATCGTTATCGTCTATCGCACTTAGCCGTTTGCGTGTTCGGAATCTTGAATTCCGATGTCTTTCTACTGTGCGATTTTGACCATCGCTGATCGTATCGTAATCTTCAATTCTTCATCACCTACACCGATGTCACGACGTCAAGCTCAATTTCTTTTTTTAATTTTCGCCAAGCCCTTCACTCGCGTCATCGTCTATCCTTTCGCCAATTGATTTATTGCGTCATCGTCTCGGAATGCCCATCGTTATGGTCACGTGGTCGAGTGGACATGATGTGTGCTTCTGCGCGTGAGGTCACTGGATCGATGCCCCCTGAAGATTTTCAATTTATGTTGGTTTGGCTTTAGCGTGATAGGGAAATTTGTGAAAACATTCTCCCCCCACATTATGTTAGCATGTCGTCAGCATGTCGTTATCACATCATGTGTTAACGACATGCTAACCGCATGCAAAAGACATACTAAAGAAACGAATCTGTTAGGGAATATTCCTCCGGCGTGTTATCACGTCCGTGTTTAGCATGCCTTTAGCATGGTTTTCAGTCCGTAGGGCGCCCGTAGTACGGCAGTAGCACGCCTGTAGCATGCCAGTAATATGTCCTTAGCACATGTGCTAACTGGAACGCCCATAGTTAACGCCCATATATGCACGTGCTACCGACGTTCTACCGCCGTGCTACTGGCGTGCTAAGCTCAGACGTGCTAACAGGCCTGAGGAATATTCCTGAAAAGATTCTTCTGTTAGCATGCCGTTAGCACGTCGTTAGAGGTCATATGTATATATAAATGTGTATAATTACTTTTCGCAGTAATTTCGCAGCGCCACCGGGGCACCGACCGTCTACCGAGACTTTCGATAAGAATGAAATAGTGCTGGCATGGAATGTGGATGCGAATGACCCCGAACGGAGTATACCGAACGAGCAATACGCGCAGATAGTCGTCGCTTTGCTTGCACAACAATCCAAACGCACGCGCAAGGACCTAGGTGACTTGAATGAATCGGATGATTCCGATGAAGACGAAGCTTTTGATAATTGCGTAGCGGTAGCGGTAGCATCTGAAGTGGACGCGTAAAGCAAGACGGAAAAAAACATGTAAATAATATGTGTATAACGTGTATATAGATTCCGAGTCAAAAGTTCTTTGTGTTTTCACTCCTCCTAGATTTCGAAAAATTGCATTTGACCTCAATTTTGTACCATAAAAACCATTAAATCTAATGCACAACGCGCACTTGCATGTTCTTGACTGTTAAAATGCGGCTTTTTAATCCTATCATGAGGTAAATAAGGCAATATCATTTTCACATGAGAATATCATTTTCATCGAATAGTGTGTTCTAAGGACATATTACTGGCATGCTACAGGCGCGTGCTACTGCCGTGCTACGGGCGTCCTACGGACTGAAAACCATGCTAAAGGCGTGCTAATGTGTGAGTCGCGCTTTGGCCAGAAGCCGTTCATTAGCTAATGAACGGTTCCCGCAGCCAAAGTGTCTATGTGTGTGTCGCGCTTTGGCCAGAGGCCGTTCATTAGCTAATGAATGCTGGTTCCCGCAGCCAAAGTGTCTATGTGTGAGTCGCGCTTTGGCCAGAGGCCGTTCATTAGCTAATGAACGAGTTCAAATAAACATACCTACTTCTTGGCCAAAAAGTATTTGAAGTCGAATTTATCTTCAGATCGAAAGCTGTTTTTTAGCAAGTCCTTCACGAAGTATTCCTTTCTATCTTTTTGCGACATGCTAAAAATGTTTTCGCGAAAACCCTTAATATCTGACGATGAGAAAGATAGACAACAGTGTGACTTGCAATTGCACTTAATGGTTTCTGCCATTGATATACTGTCAGCCTGCAAACGTCGCTGCTTGATACTAATTACGCCTTCATGTTTCTTCTTGCGTATGTCGGATTCGTACGGTTTGCGCACAACAATCTGCTTGTTTACTTCACCGTTCAAACACCGAAGAGTGTCTCCATCAAGCAAGTCTAAACTTGTCTCTGAAAATTCTGTATAAAGTCTGCGTTTTATCTCATTTAAGTCAATTTCGCGCAAAGCGCGTGTCCCGGAAACGCGTGACGAATTAGAGCAAACTTCCGATCTAGACGTCAAAGGCGCGTTCCAAAGGACCATTTGCGTATTTGCGCTCAGGGCTATGCTTTGAATTGGCTCCTGATCAAAGAAGTCAGCCTCTAACTCCATAGAATCTTCAACAACGAATTGCGGGCACGGTTTGCAGATAATCTCGCAACCCTCGTCAAAAGGAATATCAAACATATTTTCGTCCAAATTAGCCGTCATTAGCTTATGAAGCCGTTTTCTACGTTCTGAAAATGATATGGACTGACGAGTCAACAGAGAACGTCTATCTTCTTGGATCGATCGATTCTCGATTTCAGCGCAAATGACGCCAAGTTATCCTAAAATCGCATCTTTGATATGAACATACCGAATCAGGAAGCGACAGCAAATGTCATTTCTGACAAAAATCTGACATCGAAAATTGAGATGTCATTTTTAGCTGACAGAAATGACTTGCAATATTTTGCTAAAGTTACATCACTTTTTCAAAGTTTCTTCACACACACCCCCTTTCACAGTTTACAGCCAATTTCTCTCATTTTAGTATGGCGACTGCAGAAGCATTTCAACAACTGAGAGATAATTACGTCTGCCACGACTATCTCGGCTCTAGGCGGAGCATTATTCGAACGCTTGAAACCGACCGTCCAGCAGACACCTTGCAGTTGATAATTCACCCGAATGACATTACAGACGAGACTCCTGAAATGGTTTTCAATTTCCCCAGTATTCAGACGAACCGAGGGACTGTAGATACAGAGGGCAACCTCCAATCAGAAAAACGAGTGGCGTTTAGTATAATCGAAAACGACAGGTCTTTTTTTGTTTTTTTGTCGTACTTAGGAACAATGAAATGACTCTGGTCGAATTGGATAGCGTGGGTTTTGAATTAACCTTGAGCTGTCCAAGGCACACCAATCGGCTTTCAGCTTACGACAACCTAAAACACAGAGCAGAGGCAGCAAGCAAAAGCCAGGTATTCGTTTTGGCGAGCTATGTAACCCAGGCGTGGAAAACGCCGATTGCAGCGCCTTTCTGGAAAAGCAAGAGGCCAGCGTCAGTGATTGATGATCTCGGCGTTGGTGGCGAAATACCTCTTATACAGCCTTCGGTACGTCCCTTTCGCGCCTTGAGCCTGAACCGGGGCGGAAAGCGTTCATTAGTTAATGAACCCCTTCCGCCTCGAAAAGCGCGCCTTCAGCCTGAATCGGGGCGGAAAGCGTTCATTAACTAATGAACGCCTTTCGACTCGAAAATCTTGCCTTGAGCCTGAATCGCGCGGGGCGGAAAGCGTTCATCAGCTAATGAACGCCTTTCGCCTCGAAAAGCGCGCCTTCAGCCTGAACCGGGGCGGAAAGCGTTCATTAGCTAATGAACGCCTTTCGCCTTGAAAAGCGCGCCTTGAGCCTGAACCGGTGGAGAAAGCGTTCATTAACTAATGAACGCCTTTCGCCTCGAAAAGCGCGCCTTCAGCCTGAACCGGGGCGGAAAGCGTTCATTAGCTACTGAACGCCTTGTTCCGACTCGAAAATCTTGCCTTGAGCCTGAACTGGGGAAGCGTTCATTAGCTAATGAACGCCTTCCGCCTCGAAAAGCGCGTCTTGAGCCTGAATTGAGGGGGAAATGGCTACTACCCGATGGTCCTTACGGTAGGACCTAGAACGCTGTAGGTCCTACCATAAGGACCACTTTTTTAATAATTTTTAAGGTGTCCTATTGGTATCGTGAATGGTTACCCTCCGGTTTATGGCACATTTAGGACCTGAACTCAGTCCCCTCTTTCCCACTTGCCGAGTTTTAACCCAAGCGGGATGCTACACTACCCGTATTAGGCACGGGTAGCGTAAAAAATCGTCGAGAACTTTTCTAAAGCCAAAAATCTCTTAGAATAATAGCATATCTTGTATGATTTTTCGCCGACAGACTATGGCGGCTGAGCATGCGTCCAATGATCCAGTAGCACCGAAGCATTATATACAATCATGTTTAGAATAGAGCACAAGTCGATAACCTCATAGCGGACATCTAGCTGCACCCCAATCAACCTGTCCTATCATTTTTAGTCAAATGTCATAAACTTTAAGGGCCAATTTTGGCTTTGGTCTGAAGTCGGGGATGCTATATTGAATGCGCACATGCCGCTTACACACTATTACCTCGCTATTGTCGCCATATAGACACAATAATTGAATTTTCGAGCCATCTACATAGGCAGAATGTGCGATATTTTGGCGTGTATTCATCGTTGAGCCGGACGAAGGGCATTATTATTTTGGGCGATTTAGTGCCTTTTCCAGCTTTGACAGCCAATGCTGCTTCAACCACTATTTTGAGGGCCAAGATGAACTCGGATGGAATTTTTGACAAGACACTACGGAAAGAGCAGCTCGAGAACTTGACGACGTGGGTCTCGAAATTTTCGTAGGACCTATTGTGAAGCGGATAGCCGGGCTTAAATGTAGGTCCTTATGGTAGGACCTAGCTTTTTTTGCTGAAATTTGAAAAAAAACACCACCAAAGCGTGCGCAATTTAAGCACTCCAAAGGTCACCCTATGCATACACCCACAACTTGAAATATTCATTTGACTCATAAATAGGATGGGTGATCGCACGTTGAACCAATTACGTGATGTTTATGCGAGGAAAACACATTTGCACGTAGGTCATTATGGTAGGACTTTGAAGTTGGGTAGTAGCCACCAGGAGAACGGCAGTGGGGCTTGCTGCCCAACGCGCCCTTCAAGGACCTGGTGGCTCCAGAGTGTATACTGGAGCGGGCGCTAATGTGGATATGTCTCAAGTGGCCACCCCCTCTGAGGCAAGGAAGGCAGCCGAGGAGGCTGCACATGGGTGGCACGCTAAGCTGAAAGTGGAGCATGCAGCAAAGTTAGACTATGCGGAGAAAGCTGAGCTGTGCAAGAAAATCGAGATGGAGCACCGGTGGCCGAATCCGATGTCGAAAGACGAGGCGGCGGAGCAAGGGAGTGTGTTTCGTCTCCCCATCGAATGCCTGTACCACGCGAAGGGGTACGAGGCTTGCCGGGATCAAGAGAGGGGCTGGGTGAACGAGATCAAGTCCGGCAGGAAGGAGAACCCGTGGGCCCCTTTCAATGCGGGTCTCGTTGCGATCGACGATGTCAAAACCCGTGCCGAATTCTCCCTGAAAAAAGCACTGAGGGGAGAATACAGAGGCAAGGCTTTTGGGCACCAGCATTGTTATCAAGCCACCGACGAGTGTAACGAGGAAGTCCCGTTGGAGGTAGCTTTCCAGTCCTTCGAGAGCAAGATCTACATCAGTCTCACGCCTGACATGGCATGGTTCGATTCTTAGGCGAGATGCAGAACTCGATCGATCAGAAGCAAAAAGGTAAAGACAACACTCAGTTCATGCAAGGGCTCCGCTCGACCCTTTTCGAAAAGCATGGGGTCGTGTACACCATCTACCGAGAAGCGTTGATCTCCGAGTTCGAAGCCAGCGTCCCCGAGGACGCCGAAGAGGGTGACACTCATCAACCTGGGCGGTACCAGGCCGGAGGGCCGGTGGAAAAAATGGCGACATACGAATCAGAGCATGGATTTGCAATCCCGGATCCCGTGAAATATCCCAAGGGATTCCAGTACATCGAGGAGCAGGCGACGGGGGAGCAGGAAGAGGGAGAGCAGACGGTGACGGTGCTGGACGATGACATCGACGCTCACCTCGCTCGATCGGGTCACAAGTTGGTACCCCGTAATGTCTCACTTGAACCAGTCGATGGAGACGCATGTGAAGCAAATAGCGATGTCCAAGCATTCCGTATTCGGCAGCACGCTTATCAACGTCTACTTCATGCACTGGACCGTTGCAAATTTCCGGCCGCAGACGTGGAACCTCTGCGTTAGCATCATGGAGGCTTACAGAAGGTTTGACCTGAAGGGCATGAAAAACCCTTTAGCTTCGAAGACCAAAAAGCGCAAGGCCTCATCTTCGCCCGCTAGCGGACCCTCCAAGAAAGCTGGCAAAAAGGCCACCTCCAACCGACAGGTAAATTATTTTTTGCTTCTGCTTCATACAGTGTTTTCCCTCCCAAAGCATTCTTTTCTATATTTTGAGACATGCTAAAAATGTTTTTTTTAGGGCTGTTCCATTTATTGTCGCGGGGGTTAGGATTTCCGTTTTTTGTCCGGGTGGTGGGGTCACGTGATGGCGCTGTCCGTGGGCAGGTGTTGTCCGCTGGGTGGGTGGGTATGGGTTGCTAAAGGTAACAGTGGAGAGTGTCCGCTGGGGAGGTGGGGGGAAGAAATGATGTCCGCTGGGGTGGTGGGGGGGTCAAGTGCCATATCCTAACCCCCGCGACAATAAATGGAACGCCCTTACTTTGGAAGACGAGGTGCAACGAGGAGGCGGGGACGGAGCGGGGGGCTCGTCTAGAGGGGCAGGGATTTTGGTGGAAGAAGCTCAGTTTCTCCACAATGCCAAATCCATGGGTATGACGTTCTGGATTAACTTGAGCGGCTTGGCGGGCGATGCGGAGTTCGACAAGGTGGACACGTATCTGCGCCTGGTTATTGAGAAGGAGATCTCACTAAAAGAGGGGGGCAATATGATAAGCCAGTTTAAGAAGGAACGCATGGTGCAGAAGCACTTGGTGTCCGCGGCAGGATTGCAAAACCTGGGACGAATTCAAGACGGAGCTCACCAGCTACTGGAGCTCCCAAGAGAAAATCGAGTCGCTGATCGGCTGCTTACAGTCCGCGAAGGGGGGAGCGCGCCGGGGGGGCGGGTCTGGGGAAGTTCCGCTAGCGATCTTCAATTTCGTCGAGAACGCGCGGGCAAATCTCAAAGAAGCGCAGGCGCCAAGCGCGGCTCACATCTTAGGCTTGCAACAGGTCGAGTTGAAAGTCGACATCAAACTGTATCGGGAGGCGCGGACCGACGGGCCGGAGCCTAAGGTTGCAGGAGAGGCGGACCTGGAGGGCGACGAGCCCACACATCAGGAGGACGTGCCGATGTTCCCTCGTTGGAAGATCGTCAAGGGCAGCATGTATGGACGATTTGAAGGACATCCCGAGACTGCCCTTCACGGGGGCGGTCATCGACTGCAATTACGCGCTCGACAAGGAGAAGACTCCCGACGCGATGACCAAGGAGGAGGTGCAAACGTTCCTGGAGTCTTTCAACGCCAAGATCAGAGATAGGATGTTAGTCCAGTGACGCGTCCAAAAACTCGTCCGTCCGTCCAAAAACTCGTCCGTCCAAGATTTGGACGGACGGACGGACCATTTTTTGGACGGACGGACGGACCAAACATTCTTAACATTCTAAGATTTTCGAAAATAGGGCTGCCATACTTAAGCCCATACTTAAGGAGGGTAACGCGTCGGCCCGCGTCGACGCCTGCGTTTTCACATACTTAAGAAAATTTAAATTTTTTCTTCATACTTAAGGAATGTACACTGACTCCCCCCTCCCCCCCCCTAACCAAGGACTCAGGGGGTATCACCCAGTCGCATGCGAGTTTCGAACGTGCGTCAGACAGACGAACCCAACGACAGAGCTTGACAATCGTATACGATTGTCACACGTGAGAGAGACTTAGTGCCGAGATCGTGTATCCTTTTGCATGTCGTATAACCCTGCCTGGATATTCGCGAAGAGTTTGTCACTACTCGTGCACATTCGAATATGATTAACCGTACGGTTTCAGCTTGACAATCGTATACGATTGTCACACGTGAGAGAGACTTAGCGCCGAGATCGTGTATCCTATTGCATGTCGTATAACCCTGCCTGGATATTCGCGAAGAGTTTGTCACTACTCGTGCACATCTGAACATGATTAACCGTACGGTCGAAGCTTGACAATCGTATACGATTGTCACACGTGAGTATTGTAGTAGATATATTTATAGATTTTCTTTATCTATATATACTAGGAAAATATTAAAATAATTCATAATTTTACAGATGTCTACAGGGAGGTCACAAGAGTCAGAAAGCCCACTGCTAAGGCACAGGCTGTGGCTGCCGGGCGTGAGGGAGGTGCGTACCTGCAGCCCTATAAATGCATGTCGGGGTGTCATTGATTTCATTATTGCATGGCTCGTACAAAACAAACCGCTCGAAAGAAAATCGGAGGCTCAATGAGAGATTTACAGCGTATGGCCTCCGGAGGTGCACAGGCCTCTCAGAGCGGATCTTTGGCATCCGGTGAAGGTGGTTCAAATGAGTTACCCGCCGCTGGTGTTGCTCCAGGTACCGCAGGAGCTGCCACTCCAGTCGCAAGTGAAGATGCCACTCCAGTCGCAAGTGATCCTCAAGCTACAGCTAAATCGCCAAGAAAGCTGACTATTACAGTTGGTGCGCCGAAACCAGCTCAGCAACCAGCTCAGCAACCAGCTGAGCAAGTCGTTGCGCTAATGCTCGAGTATGCCGCTACAAATAAACAGAAGGAGAAGAAAGACCTCGAGAGTGGAATTCGGGCCCTTGTGGAAGGTGGAGATAATAAGGAGATAGTTGATACAGCTGTTGCATTACTGAAGAATCGGGACGCACCTAAAGCTGCTGGCACTCTTAAAAGAATGCTAGGTAAGAGAAAAGCTGATGCAGATGCACCGCCAGAGGCAGGGCCAGAGGCAGCGTCAGCTCCTGCACCCGAGACCTCGGGGAGTGCACCACCGCCAAAGCGTGCTCGTGACCCGAAGGGTAAGGCAGCGATATCTGGGACCACTGATGACGACAACATGCAAGACTACATATTCCCAGGACCGCTGAATATCAAAAAAGTGATCTCAGAATGGACTTTTCGTCCCCAGCTTAATACTCGAGAAGACAAAAAGCTTCCAGTAGTTGCCCCTCTTGGCTTGCTGGTACATCCTGCTGATGGTAAACGATATTTGACACGAAGTGGGAACTGATTCCGCGCGATCGAGATGTCATCAGACCTGAGACAGGTCGTCATCGTCATTTCGCCGGATCCGAGGTGCCATGCCACCGCTGCGAGGTGCACACGGTAAAGCTGCGAACGGAAGGTCAAAGGCAAAGGGGAAGGCAAAGGGTTTAAGATTTAGCGGCAGTAGGAATAGTTTTCAGAAGCATATGAAAAGTATTCTAGTGCTTCTGAAAACTATTCCTACTTCTTCTATATCCTAAACCCTTTGCCTTGCCTTTTACTGCTGCACGCGACCGGCAAGCATCTTTGAAACTTCCGAGTTTCAAAGATGCGTTTTGTATTTTGGGTGCAACCTAAAATTACAAAACAGCCGAGCGCTTCCCGTTTGTGCGGGATATTCACATTTATTCCATGGCATATTTCATATGAAATATACACATAAGCACGAAGGCATCGGCCACGCATCTTTGAAACTTACGAGTTTCAAAGATGCGTTTTTGGTCATTTGGGTGCGCATACCCAAATAACAAATCAGCCGAGCGCTTCCCGTTGGCGTGGGGTATCCAACGCTTGAATGTTGAATATTCAATATAATATGAGTTAGCATGCGAGGTTGCGAAGGCATCGGGACAGAATCTACGAAACTGTCCTTTGCCTTTGCCTTTGGGTTTGGGTTCGAACGTACCCAAACCCAAAGATGCCAAACAGCCGAGGGCTTCCCGTGCGTCCTAGCGCACGAAACTTGGCACAAATACTGCCAAGATACATATCTTTAAGTTACCTGAAGCTCAAGGCTTCAAGTTACTTGTGCGCGAAACGCGCAATTTATTTCTAAGGCAGATGTTTTGGGTTTGGGTTCGGGTTCGAACCCAAACCCAAAGATGCCAAACAGCCGAGGGCTTCCCGTGCGTCCTAGAGCACGAAACTTGGCACAAATACTGACAAGGTACATATCTTTAAGTTACCTGAAGCTCAAGGCTTCAAGTTACTTGTGCGCGAAACGCGCAATTTATTTCTAAGGCAGATGTTTTGGGTTTGGGTTCGAACCCAAACTCAAAGATGCCAAACAGCCGAGGGCTTCCCGTGCGTCCTAGAGCACGAAGCTTGGCACAAATGCTGCCAAGATACATATCTTTAAGTTACTTGAAGCTCAAGGCTTCAAGTTACTTGTGCGCGAAACGCGCAATTTATTTCTAAGGCAGATGTTTTGGGTTTGGGTTTGGGTTCGAACCCAAACCCAAAGATGCCAAGCAGCCGAGGGTTTCCCCTGCGTGTGCATGTGTGTTAACTCATATGAAATATTTCATGGAATACATGTGAATATCCCGCACAAACGGGAAGCGCTCGGCTGTTTTGTAATTTTAGGGTGCACCCAAAATACAAAACGCATCTTTGAAACTCGGAAGTTTCAAAGATGCTTGCCGGTCGCGTGCAGCAGTAAAAGGAAAGTCAAAGGGTTTAGGATATAGAAGAAGTAGGAATAGTTTTCAGAAGCACTAGAATACTTTCCATATGCTTCTGAAAACTATTCCGACTGCCGCTAAATCTTAAACCCTTTGCCTTCCCCTTTGCCTTTGACCTTCCGTTCGCAGCTTTACCGTGTGCACCTCGCAGCGGTGGCATGGCACCTCGGATCCGGCGAAATGACGATGACGACCTGTCTCAGGTCTGATGACATCTCGATCGCGCGGAATCAGTTCCCACTTCGTGTCAAATATCGTTTACCCTGCTGATGTTCAGGGGGACTCAAACCGACTTTCGTTTACCCGCGCGACTTCACAAGAGGGAATAGAGAAGCAGAAGAAGGTCATCATGGAGCGATGGGAGGTGGACAAATCACATGTCATCGCGTGGTGGACTGGACACTATTACACGGACGAAGAGTATAGGCAAATGCTCATGTCCAAGTTTTATCCCGGTGAGGCATTGCTTGTCAGCACTAGTATTATGCAAGGGTTCGGGACTTTCCTACAAAGCTTGACAATCGTATACGATTGTCAGACCTGAGTTCATTTCGGTTGCTTGCAGCGGCGGATGCGGAGGCTCCTGAGGAAGTAAGCAATTTCAACAACATGGTGCACAATCTGGAGACCGACTATCTCAGTCTATTCGATAGTGGTCCTGATGACAACAAGAAGTGGGTGAAAAACAAGTTCATGCGAATGCAGCTTGTCGTGGTGGATGGCCAGCATCGCTATGACGCCTGGCTTGACCTTGTCCTGGACGCAAGGAAACGTAAAGCATTCTGGAGCGGTACCGGGACCAGTAATAGGTCCTCTCTGGAGGGGTTGGCCACAACGATTACAATTCTGAAGAAAGAAACACCTCTTTGTGTTTTGGTAAGCGATCCTTGTATGATATCGTTTGTTTCATCGTTTCAATAAAATACCGTGTGTACATGAATGAATTTTTTACAAGTTTCGGTTTGCGCAGAGCCTTATCGGGACACTGACGAACACCGACCAAACAGAAAGTCTTGTTGACTCTCACGAACACGATAAATGGATTTTGCTGTTGAATATTGCCGACGCCTCGGAAGACCAACTGGCGCATTTTACACAATTCCCGGTAAGGCAAGCTAGTGCCAAGAGTAACGCTTGGTATCGGAATAATCTGAGGGATACGACCGCGGCGGCCTACTCGAACGAGATTTCCAAACTTCGGGATCAATCGGCAAAAGTTGCCCTCCTCCAATCGCGCGAGCGGGATGCGCAAAAGGTATGAAACTTCCGCGCTCTCTCATGTGTCCTCACCCACGTGTGACAATCGTATACGATTGTCAAGCTTCAGTTCTCACCCACGCGTGACAATCGTATACGATTGTCAAGCTTCAGTTCTCACCCACGCGTGACAATCGTATACGATTCTCAAGCTTTGGCGCTAGCTTCGCCCCTGACTCACGCGTGACAATCGTATACGATTGTCAAGCTTTGGCGCAAGCTTCAGTTCTCACCCACGCGTGACAAGCGTGTCGCCCCCCTTACATGTGTCCAACGTGTCTTGCTTGCAGATTTTGCGGTTACTGGATCCAAAACTGGGAGATGAATGGCGGAAGGAAGCTCTCGAGTTGAAGAACTATCCGAAAGAACTGCAGCCTGTTCTTACCCTAGAGGCTATAAGCACCTCGCTATCAGCCTTAGGGTTTGATGTACGATATTTTTTCTTTGTTCTTAATGTGGCGAAGCAAGGAGTATTAGTGGACGATGTGGACAAACGGAAGGAGTTCTACCAGAAATATGGGATCAGTTGCAAGGGCAAGTTTTTGACTGGCACTGAGTTCAGCTCGTATTGTCATCGTCTTGGTTTCATCAAGGATGTCATCGAATCTGCCAAGGCCAAGTTTGCCTCGCTGATGGGTTGGACTAAATACCCAGATTGGTATATATCCGGAGAGGCTATGATGGACGTCTATGATGATGATGAGGATACGCAGGATAGTATACTCAAACTAAAAGCTGACAACCCTTGGGGACCCTATGAATTTGATGGGGAATTTTACCGTGATTCGCAGCATATGACGTACGTGCAAAAGCATCACCAGACACTTATGCAAGACGTCCACAGAGAGCCTGATTTGGAAACCAAGCTTCTGGTGTGGATGTTAATCAAATCTTCCAACAAATTCTACACTGCACGCTTCGATGAGGTCATGAAGAGCATGATGAAAGCAAAACGATGGAAGCGCGTTGATTCCAAGGAAGGAAGGGCTATGGACAAGAGTGTGAATAAGTCATCGCAGGATACCATGCATACTTACAAGACTCTTGTGGATTGCGCTGGTGAGTTAGTCCTCACAAGTATTTTTTTAAAAGTTGCAGGATTACAAGTCCTAATGACAGTGATGTTTGCTATGCAGCCACGCGTATGATCTTGTGCTACATTCACTCCTTGCCGGATGACTACATCGAGATTCGAAATGCCGGTCGCTTTGGGGCTACGTTCACGATTCCGAAGCTTTATGGCCCTGCCTACACTGAGGCACCCGTATACGATTCCGCATGGTTTCTGCAGACGTTGGGCATCACCCATACGAAAAGGGGGTTTGAGGAAAACTGCCTGCATTTGCTATGGGCGATTCAAGCAGCAGCTGGGTCTCAGATTAATATGGCCCCTGCAGTACTGGCAGCGTCGCGGATGATGGAAGCCAAAGAAATGCCAGATATCAATGACGAGATCGCCGCGTTCAGTGCGCTGATTTACCGTGAGCTGATGCGCTTGTACAGCAACATGGATGCTTGTGTTATGGAATTTCCTTGCGGAACGGCTCCAGCCTCCATGGCGGGGTATATGGAGCAAAGGCATGTCCTTTCGATCGACATGGATGCAGAGGTGTTGAAAATGGCCAGAGCACGGTATTCCGAGGTGCTCGCAGGTGACATAGCGCTGATAGAAAAACAAAAGGCCAATGTGCCTGATGACCACGAAATGGAATTGACTGAAGTCGCGGAATATTTTGACATGGGGACTGCGCAGCCAGACACGGGTATGGAGGCTGAGCAGCCACAAGCTTGTTTCGAGCTTACAGGCACTCTCGCGGCAGCGTTGCTCGCGCACCCCGACACTTGACATAGCGTGTAAATCTGCATGAATGCTAGTACATTTGACACTGGCGGGCTCCGACCCTAGAACCGAGGACACCCACGAAACATACATTTCAGGGTAGCACAAAATATCCAAATAATTGTAATAATACAATCTGCGTGCACAATAAAAATGTTGCACATACCCGATCATAAATCGTTCGCTATGATCCATCCCCCGAGCCCATCCGTTGTACTGTCGAGTTCATGTTGTTGAAGTGTTTTTCTTGTCAATGTCATACATTGGCATACTTTGGCAACTAAACTCTCTTCACGGGGAACCGGATGGAAATAGGAGCGACCAGAGCGCAAATATTGATCTACAATGCGTATCACGCGTGCAGCAAGCCGGCATGTCATGTACACATCGGGGTAACGATTCAAAATTCTATTGGTTGCCGGCGCGTTTGATAAGCTATCGATGGCCCACACCCCAGCGTTTGACAGGTCATCGTAACGGAACAACACACTGATATTTACTAACGGAACATTGGGCACATGGAGCATGGAAACGAATGGGGAGCAGGTATCATCGCCACATCGAATCTGCCATTCCAATATGGGAAGTGAGGACGATTCTGATCTTTCAGTCGAGTTGAATCGGACATGTAAAACATGTTCGTGGGGGGACTCGGGCAGTGGGGTTAAAAGAATGGTGTCCAGCGCGAACATTTTGAGGTGGTCCGCGATTAATTTCGGAGACATGCACATTCCGCTAGGAGCCACCATTTCAGGATACTTTTGATGAAACATGCTTTGTAGGCGTAGGAGGGAGACATGGGCTCGGTGAATTAAGAGACGAAGGTTGGCGTCTTCCATAAAAAAATGTAGGCGGTAAGAAGAGAGCGGGTGATAGCGTTGCCGCAAGGGACTAGCCCAACACTTAGCGCGGGTTGCGCACGCCCGATTATTGTATCATTGAACTGTACGCAGACACATCTTATTCGGCAGAGATTCCCGAGATACATACATAACGGTTCATTGGAATGATCAGGTCCGTAAGGAATGGCCTGAAAGATTTTTAACAAGACGTTATTCGGAAGATGCATTATGTGTAAAAAAATGACGTTTATCTATTACTTCAACCCCTTATATTTCGAAACAGCCGAAGGGCAATAGCTTCGACACTCAGACTCACGTGTGACAATCGTATACCATTGTCAAGCAGTTGCACTAGGTCATACCCACACTGCGAGTATGGAATGATGAGAACGCTGTATACGGAAGTAGCGAAAATGGTAGCTGTGTGGAGGATGCAGGGTATGAATAAAACACTACTTAGAACTAACAATTATTTTCTTAAAATAATTGGTACAATTAGCATGTTCTTAGAAGCCAAAGTCCAAGTCCTCGTCAGGCATATCCGCCGCACAGTTGCAAGCTCCTAAATATTGCTCTATACTCTCGCCGCGCTGCTCCGGTAACAATAAATCATTTATCTTGTCCACAGGTATTTTCAGATTTCTAGGCGTTACCCACCTCCCCGTCCAAGGGTTCCTGGAGGGAAATCGTTCGAGATGCATCAAGGTAAAGAATAGGAAAAACCGAGTTCGGTGTACATAACGGTATCCTGCAGAGATTTCGTCCAAGTCCCAATTTCCCTGAATGATAGGCCTTTCGCAATGCACATATACGTTTTCCGCATTACAGTTTACGCAAGGTGTATAACCGAAAATGGACACATTATTTATCATATCTTCATCCTCATCAAAACCGTCTAACCAAAGCAAGACGCGCTCAATCTGCCGTGTCGACGCCATTTCTCCGGAAGTTCTTGAACGCGAAAACAAATGATTACAACTCGCTACAACACGTCTTAAGTAGGCATGGGAGCCTGGTATTTTTTACCTAACGGCAATTGCACCACTTTCCGTCGTCATCGGGTTCGGGATTATAGCCTGTGCCCTGGTCAATCAACTCCGGAATGAAATCTGTGGGAACCGCCATTGTTTTTGGGGTAAGTGCGCCAGGGTTGGCGTGCGTTGGAGTGTACGTATATTGCGCAGTAGTGCCAGGATACCGATGCGCATCCAACAGTTGAAAATACCACGTTTCCCGAGTGTCGCGGATAAACCTCCACTTAGCCTCAGAGGGGTCATGTGTAGGAATCAGCGCAGGATCGATGAACACTTCCTCGCGATATAAGAACAAATTCCAGGAATGGCACACACTGCATTTTTCGTATTCGATATACATACGTTCAAGCTCAACAAGTGCGTCTTCCATGAACTGAGGAGTATTCATGATGCTAGTATTTTACTGCGAAAATAAATGAATAAAAGACATGTAACATTACTTATATAGCAGTAAACTTCGAGGGACTTCCTTTCAACACGGTGTTGACAATCGTGTACGATTGTCAGAAGTGTCCAGAGGGTAGTTTTGGTATGCACGGCGTGAAAGTTATTGTTTTCATACATGTAAGTATACGGTTTATTTCAGTACTGTCACGTGACATAAGTGTTAGCTACCAAGCATATGTCTCCTCATTGCACGCGCTAGCATTAATTATGCGCGTTAGGGTGCAGATTCTGAACATACGCCCGCAACCTTCGCATCTCCTTTCATCTTCCTGCAGCAGATCGCTTTCCAGCTCTGTCAGGGCACCGTGCGTAGTTTCGCTGTAGCGGTGTCTATTTCGCCAGCCCCGCCACTCCAAATCTGAGTATCGGTGGTAGATCCACCCGCCCTCATACCAGTACACGAGATGCCTCACCCCGAACCTTTCGCTGGATCTACGGCCGTGGACGTACATCGGCCAAAAACTCCACCAGTGATAGGTCCTGAGATTAACTGCATGTTGCCCGAAGTCCTCCCAGTCTTCTTCAGCTTGTTGCCGCGCTCGCCGCCACAAGCGGAGAATTAAACGGTCTTCAGGAACCCATTGGGCTTGTTGTAACTGGCAGTCGCGAAACGTAAAAGTATCGAAAGGCCATATCCAATACTGCAATATTCCAATACTGGGCATAATGGTGAGGTAGTCTAAGGGGCGGGTTGTGGTTCTATGTGACGAACGCAGGTGTGATGAAATGACCTCCGGTTACAACTCCTCCAATATATATATCCAACATATATCCTAAAACCCTGAACCTTAGACGCCCCGATATGTCTATGTGCAGCACACCTGACACCAAGACTCACCATATTGACAATCGTATACGATTGTCAAGCAGGTGCACTAGGTCCGACAACCAGACTCACGTGTGACAATCGTATACGATTGTCAAGCTCTGTCGTTGAGTTCGTCTCTCTGACGCAACGCACGTTTGACACTCGCATGCGACTGGGTTATACCCCCTGAGTTCCTGGTCAGGGGGGGAGGGGGGAGTAAGTGTATATTCCTTAAGTATGAAGAAAAAATTTAAATTTTCTTAAGTATGGGAAAACGCAGGCGTCGACGCGGGCCGACGCGTTACCCTCCTTAAGTATGGGCTTAAGTATGGGAGCCCTAATTTTGTAAATCTTAGAATGTTAAGAATGTTTGGTCCGTCCGTCCGTCCAAAAATTGGTCCGTCAGTTGGACGGACGAGTTTTTGGACGGACGGACGGACGAAATTTTGGACCGATATCTTTCCCCCCAAGATCACCGCCCCGGCATGGACAGTCGCTTTCTTTTGCGGTTTCGTCCAACAAAACGATTTTCTGGAGGTGAATGACAATTACTGTTCCGGCCGCGCGGAGCGGTTCTTCTGGCACAAGCAGAACGTGCACATGAACCCCAACAAGTCCGTACGCGTCAATGACGTTGAATGTGGGGTCCTGGGGTACCATGTAAAGAGCGATGCCGCGGGGGAGTCTTCTAAAAAGCCGGAGTGGATGTTCAACTTTGATCTGGGGGAAGGTGAACGTTACAGCCGCGCGTCACTTTTGCGCGGCTTCCCGGTTGTGGACCAGATGTTCAAACGCGACGGCAAAGTCGTCAATAACCATCAGAAACCCCTATCTCTGTTGATGGAGCTGATCCAGTGCCACATGCTCGGTGACAATCCGGGCAAGGTGGATGACGACGGCCATCGCGCCATCCACTCAACTGGATTCTCGACGCTTGCTGCGGCGTCGGCTCAACGTCCATGGCCGCCATGAGGTGTGGTTTGAACGCGATCGGTTTCGACCACGACCCGTACATGGTCAGCTCTGCGCAGCAACGGCTGACCAATTTCGACGCCGAGCCCGATCCGGATGCCGAGACGAAGCCAAAAAAGAAGACTGACCCGACGAGTAAGGGGAAGGGAGTTGCCACTGTCGATTCTGATGAAGAAGACGTAGATGAAAATGAGCCAGAACAGACTACTGAATAAATTAGCAGGATTTGTCGACCGCCCTGACTGATAGTATCAGTCATGCCTCGACGGTATAGGGTGAAAAGTACTCTGCTCGTAAACATTTGAATAAAGAATGATACGTGTATGCATACTTCGGTGTTTTCATTGTACGCATACTGCACTTTTCTAGCTTGTTGCCTTTATGTATCCCTATTTCGCGCATAAATATCACTAAACCCTGATTTTTATGAAATATATATAAATCCAAAAATGACATATGATAATGTCATTTTCATCGAATAGTGTGTTCCTTCGCCTCAGTGGTGTCCAAAGAAGATGCATCCTGCCCATTTGGTTTGGTCACTACTACTTCTAAGGCACCGGCATATCTATTTAGTTTCATGGCAGCATATCTGTCGCACAGCGCTTGCATGCTTCCTCCTCCAAAATCGCATACACCCCCTGTATGGCTTGAAATATCAGGTAATGGGGAAAGGTGTTGATGGAGGGATTCATGCGCGAAGCTAACATAATTTGCCAATTAATCTTTATATATCGATACCTATATTTCTTCCATACATCATGCCCCAATAGTCGAATACACGTCTCTTAGTGATGTATACTTTTATACAATTTCATGTCATGATTTTGAGAGTGCTAGTGATGAACATATCATATGTGACATCGCGTCACACTTAACTATATGTTTTTAATTTGGCGCTGCAAAGGCACATCATCTTTCACTGTTTCCGAGTAAATTTGAGAAACGAAAGAAACCCATCATAGTGTGAGGCCTGCACTGACAGCTCCACCACGACGCTGCTCTGCCTTGGCCCAAGCCACGCGCTTTGTGGTATGATGGGCCATCCCGACCCTCCCCTGGCCATCCGCTCCAATTATTCCGCCGTAGCCGTTGACACGTGCCTTCATGTATTCCAGGCCTTGCTCCACACGGCGCTGGAAACCCCCAACTTCTTGCCCGCCTTCCGACCCTGCACGCGCATGTTCCGCGAGGATTCTATGAGCTAGAACAACCTTCATGATGGCCTCCCCGTGTCCTGTCGTCGAAACCGCACCAAGACCATCTGCAGCATATCCACCGGAGCCCACAATGGGCGAGTCACCACAGCGGCCCTTCTTCTTCGCAGTGATAGAGTGATTCCCCCCGTGCTGGTGGCAGCTGCCACGTGGCCATCGCAGTCGTAAGCCACCGCACCCAATGTGTCGTGCCCAAGCTCGACGACCTCGGTATGTCGATTCAGCAGAGATGGCCAGGACCAACAACGCAGGAAGGAAGAGAGCGTCTTTGATCTCCGAACATGCGTCGCTTGCGCGTGTGTCGGTTCACTTCGCTTTTCACTGGAGTTGACCTTGCTGCCCTCCTTGTTGTCAAACAAGGCACTGATGGTACCCCGATATTTCCGGTAATAATTCCACTCCTCTCGAGCGGCAGACGCGTCGCCAGCTGGTCATGGGTCGCCGTCGGCATCCCCAACTCGTGGGCGATACGATCCGCCCCTTCACCCACGAACATTACATGATTCGTCTCCTGCATTACGAGGCGCGCCGCGGTCACCGGGTGCTCCACGCTGCTCATCCCCGCCACAGCCCCGCATTCCAGGGTGCGGCCGTCCATAATCATTGCGTCCATCTCGATACCGTCATCCTCGTTCAGCACTTACCCGACCCCCGCATCGAACGCGGGATTCAGCTCCAGTTCTCGCACCGCCGCCTCAACTGCCTCCAGCGCTGAACCTCCTCGCAGTAGTAGGATCTCATATCCGATCGCGGCAGCCTTTGAAACCCCTTTCACGGAAGCCTCGGCGATCCCATCGGGGATAGCATATGCTCCTCCGTGCACAGCGATTGACACCAACCGCCTCCCCTCAGAGCTCCCCTCGGAGATGGCAGCGCTTTGTGCAGCTCTCCGTATCTGGCAAGACCAATAGCTGAAGAGACACCCACCGGCAAATCCGGCCGCCAGCAGCCCCAGGTTGCTCGTAGCGTCGAGCCATTTCCTCATGGCTTGCGGTTTCTCGAGCTGTGTTCAGGATAGGATGCCGAACGTCAGCTGATATCAAACGTGTACCAACGCGCTCTTCAAAGGTTCGAAAGTAGAAGCAGCGCAATGGGGTCCGTCAAGCTTCTGCCTTCGCCCGTGCTAGCCTTCACCGCGAGGCACCCGCAGGAGATTCCACCCTTAGCTGCACTTGGCTGCATTGCCCTAAATGTTAAGCAAACTCAACTTCCCATCAACTATGTGTATTGACGCTACTGCTAAGCAACTCTTAAAGCCTCAAAACAGATTTGAACCACGTTTATGTCTTGTCGCGACTTTTGAAAAGCAGGAGGCGTAGCTTGAAGTCAAATTTTGTGTAGTTACATTCATATGTACGATTTGCAGGGTTGGATAACTCAAGAATACCAACGACAGTGATGTATTGAAGGGTTTTCTCAGCTTAACGTTTGTGTTGTCGTAGCCAGTCTACGGCGCGTTCGGTAAACCGGTCTATGCACTTGTCAACGTTTGCGTTTAAATCTTGACCCAAGCAGAGGCTCTGGAGAATCCGGTACGGCACTGAGAGAACAAGCGCCAACTTTACGCGCAAACGGGGATAATATCACACAACAACAACTTGCTCCCTAGCTCTCGTGGCAGGGAAATTATACTTACTTATCACGAGAGCATATACAACCAGCGGAGTGACATCAAACGTACGTATCGCGTGCTCGGAGTAAACGAATTGCTGGAATTGGCACAGTGACATGTTCGTACTGTCACGTGCCATATCCGGTGTGTCATCTTCGGTGACTCTGCTTGTGCCAGTCTAAGTATTTGCTGAAATCTGTATAGGCAGCCCTGACCGGGAGTCCCGGTGCAGGCCCCTATGACAGATTCCTAGGTAGCCAACACTGGACCGTGACTGATCCGTAAGCCTGTGCTGTGACACACCGAGTGTCACAGGTAGCTAGACTCGAGACCGTTCCGACTCCGTGACCGTTCCGGGTATATCTAGCTTAGGGTTTATTTCTTATAAGAGTTTATCTATATTGGTTCACTGGCTGTCTGATATCTTGAACCGGGATATTCCAGTAGGTCGTGGACCCATTCCACGCTATATTCCACAGCTAGTTTGGCCATGACTGGCTAAAGCAGCCGCTTGGAGAGGTGGTGCGCGAAGGCGCGTTTGGGGGCTCACGGGAATTCTGAGATGAGCTGTTTGCGGTGAGCGTCTTTGAGCCGCAGCTATGGGGGTTCGACCTGGACCGGGCCTAGTCGACGCAATGTTCATTTACGGTATTACGCTTGCCCTGATCCCGCTTGCTGCCGGTTTTTGGGCTGGTGGCTCGAGCACCTTCGACCTCGACAACGTCTTCCAGTGCCCCTCGCTCGCATGGCTCTACCGCTCCTTCCGTAACTGTGGCGTCGCATCTTCCCCACGACATTACCCGAACGCGCCCCGGCGTACCACCTCCCATCGGGCTTTCAGAGTTATGGGTGTATCCACTAGAGCAAAACGGTCCCTCACGAGGGACTCCGACATCGACGCCTCGCTGAGGCTCACTGACGCGGTTCGCAACGCGCCGACGGCTAGATCACCGGCTATTACGAACCCCGACCCTACTTCCAACAAAAGGTGCACGATGTTTTAGCAGATTTGACTTCAATCAGTTTTTCCATCAGATTCCTATACATCCAGATGACATTCACAAAACAGCTATTCGCACCAGATACGGTTCCTATGAGTGGACAGTCATGCCTTTCGGATTGACCAATGCTCCTGCAACAGCTCTACGTGTAGGAAATCGGGCATTCTTCGACTTCATCGATCGGTTCCTTGTCATTTTCATGGACGATACCATCGTATACAGTCCGGATTTTGACAGCCACGTGAGTCATGTCCGACAGTTTCTCCAGCGTTGCAGAGAACACCAGTTCTTCATCAGGCCTTCCAAGGTGGAGTTGTTCGTCAGATCTATAGATTTCATCGGACATCACATCTCTGAAGCAGGCTTGTCCATCATCGAAGACAGAATCCGAGCAGTTATGGCAATTCAGCCTCCAGTGTCTTATGGTCCTACCGTTGGAAAACAGCCTCTACGCCGTATGGCTAAAGATGGCAAGTCATCCCTTCGGTCATTCTTGGGCATGGTCGGTCAATTCAGGAGATTCATACCAAAGTTCTCCAAAGTTGCCGAGCCGCTCAATCGTCTCCTTAAAGATAATGCAGAGTTTGTCTGGGAATCTGAGCAGCAGCAGGCATTTGATAACCTCAAAAGTGCCATCTGTAACGCTCCAGTACTACAGCTTCCAGATCAGAAACTGCCATCTATTATGGAGGTCGATGGATCAGGCACACACGTTGGTCAAGTGATACTCCAGGATCAAGGAAAAGGTATGAAGCCATGTGGTTATCACAGCGTCACTCTATCCGATACACAGAGACGTTGGCCTATTCCTGAGATCGAGCTATTTGCCATTGTGGAGGGCTTCCGATTCTTTCGCCACATCTTGTTGGGAGCTCCTGAGACCATTGTACGCTCAGATCATCGGCCACTGGTTTATTTCCAGTCCAAATCCACACTGAGCCCCAAACAGGCAAGGTGGTTGGATGAGCTCTCCGAGTACAATTTCCGTATAGAGCATATTGCTGGCGATAAGAATAAGGTTGCAGACGCACTCACTCGTATCTCTGCACTTTTTGAACTCACTGATTGTCTTCAGCACATGGACATCAGCGAAGTCATGCCATCTGCAGATCCTACATTCATTGCTCTTATATCTTCTTCATCAGCTCATCAGCTACACAACATCATTATATCCGAATATGATCGTGATACATTTGCACAGACTATTTTGGCTAAGCTGACATCATCGACTTCATCACAGTCAGTCAGCAGCTACAGCTTCGAGCTCATTCAGGGGTTGATCTATCGTAAGACCATATATGGCAGACAGCTGTACATTCCACCAACAGCTAAAGTCCCCACAGATGACGGTGAGATCACACAGCTTCGCCACATTCTCCTTCATGAGTGCCACTCAGCCACTATTTCTGGTCATGTAGGCAAAAATCGCATGCTTCATCTTCTGCGTAGCCGGTATTATTGGCCAGGAATGACAACGGCAGCCATCAAGTACATTCGGGAGTGCCCCGTTTGTCAGCGCCAGAAAACGAGGCGACACAAGCCTTATGGTCAGGCACATATACGATATTCTGTGCCTAAGACAAAATGGCTAGATGTATCTCTTGACTGGATTACTGACCTGCCTATCACCACTAATGGGCACGACAGTATATTTGTGGTAATGTGCCAATTTTCTCATCGCTGTCATCTCATTCCCTTCAGCATGACCTGGACAGCTCAGCATACTGCTTCTATATATATGCAGCATATCTTCAAGCTCCATGGTCTTCCGAGGAACATCATCTCAGATCGAGACCCCAGATTCACCTCTACATTCTGGCAAACACTGTGGAAATCTACTGGTACAAGATTGTCTATGACGTCCTCACACCATCCACAGTCGAATGCAGCCAATGAGAGGAGCCATGCCTTCATCGAGGATATCCTCAGGTGTTGTTGCAATGATACTTCAGCCAATTCGTGGGAGGACAAGTTGCCTCTGGTGGAGTTTGCAATTAACAACACAGTTTCTGCATCAACTGGTTATTCACCATTTTATCTCGACTCGATGGCGCAACCACTTTCGCCTCATGACCTGGTAATCGCTATTCCGCCAGAAGCTCCTGTTCCAATACAAAGAGCTATTCGAGATCAGTTTGACCAGTACTCGGCTGTTCATGTCAACGCGGTAGACAACATTTCCCGAGCAGCAGAAATTAGCCAAGCCAGATTCAATAAGACTCACACGCCTCGGCAGTTTGCAGTTGGGTAGAAAGTTCTTTTACGGACCGAGTTTATTCAATGGACTGGTTTGACAGAGGCAGGCAGTCACTTTAAGCAGCCATATATTGGGCCGTTCACCATTTCCAAAGTGCTTAGCCATGGCCGTGCATACGAGTTAGATTTCGGAGACCTCGATATCCGTATTCATCCGGTACAGCCTGTTATCCAGATTAGAGCTGTACAATGACTCGATCCAAGCACCTTTGCCTCTGCCACAGATGATCACCGAAGAAGGGCAACCACTGTTTGAGATATCACATATACTCTCAGATAAGATCACTAGAGGTGTCAAGTACTATTTAGTGCGATATGCAGGCTACGGCCCTGAACATGACACCTGGGTCAAAGCCACAGAGCTGACCAATGCAGCAGACATAATAGCTGCCTATGAAGGCTAAACATTATATTAAGCCTCATGCCCTTACTTCTTGTAATATATACTAATACATGTCGATCATCTATATACCTTGCTCTTAATGTTTTATCATTATGTTGCATAGAAGCAGGAAATTGATCCTTCCTTGCTAAAGGTGTAGTGAGCCTTGTACAAAATCATACCCTTGCACAGATACGCACATGTGAGATATCATATCTGTGGATAAATAAAAACTGCTAAATGCTACCTTTGCCAAAACCGTGGTTTGTCATCGGATTCTTGGCCAGTCATCCGAAGCTACCGGAGATATCGACTGAGGTAGACGGAGTTGTGATCCTAAGTTGTGCTTGACAAACATAACTAAATAATTTTCACATTAGTACGTGGCGAATCCATTCTCACTCATCGCGATAGATGTTCGTCAAAGCGTGCGTACTGGACCATATCAAGAGTGAGCAGACCGGGTAAGGATTATAAGTCCAATCCCGTTAAGCAGGGCCACTCTGTTTGCAATAAAACAAGCCCCCGGTGAAATAACTCCGGAAACAAACACGGGCTCCCCGTTGCCGCCTATGATCCTCCAAAGTAGCTTAAGGAGGGGAGGAAGGGTTGGGTGCACTATATCAGGCCGAGAATCGTTCGATTATAAATCGTTAAATCGTGGGATCATCGTTCGCAAAGCGACGACGGCTAGCGCAAATAATCCGTAACGTACACTCGGACTCGTACACTTCGGATACTTTGAATCGTCACTCTGACGCACGATACGTGTGGATCAATCAGTAATCCAGCGTCAATCTGTATCACGAAACGCAATTCATTGAACCTTGAAACGTCACTCTGAAATACGATACGAACTTCAAAGGGGGCTACATCCTAAGAACTGTAAGGTGAGGGACTAAAGTGGACTCAGTTCCCCCCAATAACCTAAAAACACCATGAGGGACGCCTCAAATCGGTGTAAGAAGACTGGTACCAGCAAGAAGCAACAACAACAAAGACATCATAGACATATACAAAGGTATGCCCGTTGTGAGGTCACAACTCTTTTAAGAGGGGAGATCTGTCAGGGTCATGACCGATGACATATGTGTCATACATGTCATACGTGTCATACCTGTCAGACATGTCATACCATGTCATGTCATGTCGAGTCATGTCATATATTATAATGACAGTCGTCAGTACGGTCGACTATGACTGTACATGTCGTCAGATGATAAGTCACGTCATCTGTCATTATTCAAGGAAAGACTTGAATGACACCTGTCATCGAGAGTTCGTACGTCGAACTCGAAGATGGCAAAGCAAGATACATCTTGAAGTAACAAACAAGAACCATCTTTGCTTTAAGCATGTGCGGAACAAGCATGCGCAGTATTATGGAGCGAACGTATTATTCGTTCTGACGATACTGGTCGTTCAACCAACGTCTCGGGTTCACAACCCAATTGCGGTACCATCTATGCGATGGGAGACGTATGGTATAGATGAGGAAGCGTTGTGCTTCAGCAGCATCTTCACACAGAGACTGCACTCATCCCCCGCTATTATCTTACGCTTGTGTTACTGTTCTATAACGCAGCGTTTACTTGTATTTTATATGATATATTGAGGGCCCGCTTATCTAGCCCTAAGATGAGATGAGCACCTAGCAGTATTTTATTCGGCATCCTCTGTTCAATTCTTGTGAGATATAATATAACGTATTATATCGGAGTGGTCACTGAATAGTTTTCATACAAGTGTAAACTGATTATAAGAGTTAAACGAATATAAGGTGTCTGTGACCTAGGGATCTGTCACCTAGTACTGTACGAGTACTGGTACAGCTAACGGGAGTCAGATAAGTTATGACCTACGGGTCACTGAATCCAGCACACCACCCTGTGACTGTACATAGTGCTGTTACAGGTGGCAGAGAGCGGAGCACAGACAAAGCAAATTGTTCCGAAACAACAAACAGCTAGGAGCTGGAAACTGCTAGAGGGAGGCCTGTGCTTTAGCCAGGGCGGTCCCTTCCTAAAACTGCTGCTAGGATACTGCTTGCAAGCTAAGTTCCTACAGCGCAATTCAGCAGATACTCAGCCACTTTGAAAGTGGTCCACAAAGTTGCAGAGTTCACCAGAGTTGAAGAAGTGGTCAGTGTCAAAGAAGTTCAACCAGAACCAGAGTCCAGAAGCCATAATCCAGAACCAGAGCCCAGAGACCAGTGTCCAGAACCAGAAGCCAGAACCAGAATCCAGAAGCCAAGACCAGAAACCAGAGGCAGGAAAAGACTCGTAGAGCAAATTTAGGAATTCCGAAAATTGAAAATCAGAATCCAAACCTGTCGAAACCACAGAAGGAAAAGAAATGACGGAAGTAAAACAGCACGGCAAGTCTGACAGACTGTTGGCAGCCACCCCAGTGAGATGTACCGCTGCGGTGAATTCAGGGGCTCGATCGAGCACCACCGAACCCTGAACCGCTGACACACATGCAAGACACATGAGTGCGGGCAGGGCTAGAGATGCGAGAGAGAAGACTCTCGGCGATGTTGCCACACCGACACGTGACCGTGTAGCCGGTGGGGCCGAGGGAATCCCGTCTTCGGAAAAGGAATAACTGTCGGAGCTGTCGTCATCGTCGATCACGGAAAGCTCTCCCGGGTGAATCGAGCCGTGAGAAGGCTCAATCGAACACAAATGAAGGGAAGGGTCAGGGCATCCGGGCATCACTCGGTCCATAAAAGACACTCGTAGAGGTTCCTCGAAAGGAGAACCGAAAGAAGCGGGGTCCGATGCCGAAACAGGGTAAAGTCCAGCGTCGATCTCGTGATTGGCAGGTGGTGGTTGCGCATCGCACACCACCTGCGGCACAGACAAAGTGCCGATGTGCAGCGGTGGTTGCTTACCAGCGTCGGTAGCACCACCGACCTGCGCAGCCGTAGCCGCAGAACGCAGGGACGCAAGGACGCTCCGCGCATCTGATAGCACATTCCCCATCCCGTCGTCCGAAGTACCACGACCCAAGCCCGCATAGTGGGCACGCAATCCCACGTCGTGCCGCACCGGATAGGTGAAGGGCTCAGGGTCGGTACGCACCAGCGGCTGGTCGTGCTCGTGGCACAAGTCAGCGAAGTCCTCGTCGTTCTCGTTGTCGAAGGCGGTCTGGAAGGCCGAAACCACCTCGTCCAGGTCCATGGCGGCATCCCGTAGGTCCACATCGCATGAACCACACACCTTCGGGCAACGCGCCGTGTCATGAAAGTGCCCAGGGCAGAGGGGGCACTCCTGAACGAAGGCCGAGGATGCGGAGTGAAAAGAAATGCTTCTAGCACCCTGCGGCTTCATGCCTTGATGCCAATTCCCGCCCTTCGGGAGCGGGGATGCCGCGAAGCGTTGCTTCCACCCCACGTGACGATTGCGTCCGTGAAACTTACCGTCGGTCCGACGGTTCCGTTCGTCACGCCACTTGGACGGCGGGAATCTCACACCACCGCCTCCATGCGGACTGCGAAAATCACTCCGTGGCGGCGGTGTGTCGGGTGCAACCTTGCGCTCGTCATGACGGAGGGAGGTGAGTAGGGTAGAGGCCTCACCAATGATACGAGCGAACTCCTCAAGGAAGTCCGAGATGTCACCCTGCCCGTCACCTGCGTAAGCCAATCCGAGAGGCGTGTGCGTCGGGATAGGCGCGGCCGTCTTGGGGCGGGTGGGAGGGCCATTAGGGTTCGCACACCACCAAACCTCTAGGACGTGTGTGTAAATCTCCTCAATGCCCACTTTAGCCAGCTCAGTGTCGAGGCGAAGTGGGGTAACCACCTCCTTGTAGAACTCGACGTCCAGTGCCGCCAGCAGCTGCCTCTTGGCGGCCTCGTCGTCCAGGGGGCCCGCTCCGCTAGCCGCGATGGCTTTTAGACACTCGTCAAATTGCGCGACCAAGGGTTCAGGGTCATCACACGAACCAAAAGAAATGCTTAACCCCTAAAGGGCGGATGGAATTGTTTTGGTTCTTACGCATGCACATATTTTGCAATAACTTGAGCATTCGACATCCAAAGGAACTTTTGAAAACAGTTCTGGAAATGCGATATCAAGGTGGATCGCATTGACGCGTGTAAAGTATTAGGTATTGGAGTTTCGCGAAGCAACTATTGATATCACCAGTTCCAAATTTTAAACTTGAAGATACCAAAACAACCCTAATATTGAGCCCAACTCAACATTCACGCGTCGTATCTAATGCACAACATTCCATTAGGGTGGTGTAACGTCGTTAGGGTGATTGTAACGGTACTTAATCATTTAAAATAGAAGGGATATATTTATGATATCCTAAAAACAAGCTTTAATCAACCTTTCTTAAGCGTGAACCTTCGATTTGACAATGTCGGGGCAAATTGTTGCATGCGGCTCGTCGAGACATTTTCAGAACTGTGTTGAAAAGTAAATTCGGGATTCTTATGACGTCACAATGTGAATTTGAGTGATCCGTCCGTATACGGTACAAACCGCCCTTTAGGGGTTAAGAGTTCTTCGTGATGGCGGAGCGGCCGATGCCCAGGCGGCAGCAACCGCTTGGTCACCTCAAGGAGGGCACGCTTACCGTCGCGCGGAGAGATCCGAGACGAAGCGCCAACCCACCTTCGAGCTGGAGAGTGGGGCGTGGTCAAAGAGACCAACGCACGAAGTAAGATGTCGTTGAAGATCGGGTGAACCTCTTTGGTGACGTCCACGAGGTCAAAGATGCCCTCGTTGGCGGTGTCCTTGTTGACAAAAGAAGCCTCCAAGGCAGTCACCAAGGAGTCCCAAAGGAGTTGTCGATGAGGTTCACTTCCGGAAAATGAGGACGCCTTAGTACCTAAGGTGTCCTTCGCAACACGCTTCACAACGTCAATGTCCCAAGACGATTGTAAAACGGCATTGCTGCGTGTCCTGTCAGCAGCAGCGAGTGCGACATTCGCTGACTGCGGGGTGCTCTTGTAGCGAGCACCCACGTTCCTAGCAAAAATTGAATCTAGGCGCATCCTAGCGCCCATGGCTGGTGTTCCAACTGAGGATGAAGTCATCAGAATAAATTCCTATAGGAGGGGGGTTGGGGAAAAGGCGAGTGTCAAATTGTGAGGTGGCGGGCGACCGTAATGCAGTTGCGGAGTGAGGAGAAGAAGGGGTCGAACGAAATCAACGGAGTCGAATACGCGGCGGCCAAGGAGTTGTTGGCAAGGGTGATCAAGCCCAGTCTAAAACAAAATCCAACGCGGACACTCGAAGAAGTTGCCGAAAATCCCAACTCGTAATCTCACCGCAACATAGCGCAAACCGCGCGCCCTAAAGTGGCCAATTTAACATCTCGCGAGGCCCCAACGCCCCGCCAAGCGGAAAAGCTTAGCCAGTCATGGCAAAGTCAACAGTGATAAAAGCGGGGTAATACCCCATAACCTGTGAGATATAATATAACGTATTATATCGGAGTGGTCACTGAATAGTTTTCATACAAGTGTAAACTGATTATAAGAGTTAAACGAATATAAGGTGTCTGTGACCTAGGGATCTGTCACCTAGTACTGTACGAGTACTGGTACAACTAACGGGAGTCAGATAAGTTATGACCTACGGGTCACTACTGAATCCAGCAATTCTTTAACCTTGCTTGTGATCTTTCTAGCTACAAGACTTAACATTCTCATTAGATGTGAACTCTAGTAGCTAGGGTGGTGACTTTCACAAGCTGTAGATTCACCTCAGATGAGGTGGTGTGCTGGAATTGGCACAGTGACATGTTCGTACTGTCACGTGTCATATCCGGTGTGTCATCTTCGGTGACTCTGCTTGTGTCAGTCTAAGTATTTATTCCCGTATGTTATCGATTCTTGAGTTCGTTCTATCTCGCCGGGAGCGTTCTCCCCGTGGCTGCTGTGCTGTTTCCAACACGACTCCTTGTGCGGCACGAAGTTACTTGATACCCGAACCGATAGCTATACCTCACGGGTTCTCTGATGCATGAGCGTACCGGCTTCACAAACAGATAAGCCATGGTGTCACACATGGACTAGCATGTGAAGGTCTCACGTGGACGCTTGAAGTATAAGGCGGGGTTCGGAAAATGAACGGCCACGCTGAAGCAGGACTCCCGGACGGAGGTGTCTTGGATGAAAACGTGAGCGATCGTGGCTTCCGAACAGTCATGTGAGTCAGAAACGTGAAATCTTTCCATCTTTATCAGCACTTCTCTTTTCTGACTTCAGTAGAAGCTTGGCAGAAATTTTGTCTCACGTCAGGCGCAGGAACGAGAGTAAAAAAATCGAAGAGCTCTTCTTAGCCCCCCCGCCCCCTCCCCCCGCCCCGCCCATCTCGACGACTCGGACAGTCGGACTGTTGTTGATCAACTCCCAACTGTGTCAAGGATGCAAATAAGCAAGCGGGCGCGCGGGAGGATAAAGGCAACATTGAATTGAATTCGAATTGGTTTATTGCAAGTTCGCAACTGATCAACTGACGATGGCGCCTTGTTGGAATAGTTCTTAGACTGTTCTGAGTTAGTGTTTGGCTATCCACCAAATTTGATGAACAGAAGTATAGTTTCTTAAGGACGAACCACAGGCAGGATTAACACTTTTCTCGGGAAACTTTGAATATCTATTGTGCGTTTGGACAACCTTGTACAACGCATAACTCGCCATGGATAAAATGCGTTCCTTGATGTTACGCTACATGCTATATGATGCACTCATCAGGCCTGACGAGTGGCATTTTGCACTGATCCACGATGAGCAGCGCACTGCCGCGTGGCTTGCTGCTGTTTTGATTGACATGAAGGAGCGATTCTCCTCGAGTGTCTTCTTTCAAGAACATATGCCACGTATTCTTTTTCTGAGCAATTCAGGTAGCCGCTTTTGTTTCCCCCTTTATGGTAACCGATCCATAGATCCCGGTCCCAGATAGCCATGCACCCGCGCTTGTCCTGACGGCATTGTATCTTGCAGGCGAGCTTCCAATTCTGCCTTTACTCCTTGCAAGCTATCTTCCGCAAAAACTATCCGAGCTCAATACATCACCTTGCGGGGTGAATATCCAAATCGTCGAGCCGCTCACTCCTGTAGCAGCTGCCATTAAGGAGTGCATCGAGGATAATGATCTCGAGGAACTAGTTTCGATCACGTCAACAGCGGACAGAGGCAAAAGTGAAGAATCAGGTCTGCTCGAATACACGATTCTGCACCCAAGGTTGCTCCAGGCTGTTTTTTGGTTCAGGACGTGCGCACTCTACGAATCACACAGTCTGCGAACGCTTCATTCTTCGCACGGCCGTTCTCAAACTTGCCAAGGACCTAGTTGGCATTCGTCAACTGCTTTGTGGCTGACTTGAGCGTTCAGCCGTGCGGTGGCAGGGCAAACGCCAGACGAGCCTGTGGACTTGCTAATCGTACCTGGACTGGAGGATCCATCACGTTTCCGTGGGTCTTCTCAGCCTTTCACGATCTGTCTTCCTATGTCCCAACCCCCATTAAAAACGTTTCTCAAAGCCCTCCAACCTCGAGGGGAGTTTCCGCCTTGCGACTCGCGTGATGCCATGGCACCTTTCTGAAGTCTTCTCCTTCTCCAGATCACAACCATCCGAACCTTCGTACACGGTTCATTCCTATTCTCACTTGAGCCTTATGTTCAGTCTGTTCAAATAAGCTCAAAGCGGACGCAGTGCTAAGCGTAGCATGTAACTGTTGCTTTTCGTCGCCTGCGTGAATTGCTGACGTGGCTTGCCCTATGGCGCGTGATTACCGTCCTTCGAACATCAGTTGCGGTCCTGGAGGATCTCGAAAGCGCGGTGGAAGGCGGTGTGCTGCATTCCAACTCGAGGATCCTTCCATCTCGCACACGCCTCGTAGCCGCAGGCTTGCAGGTCCGGCCACGCCTCGTCTCCTTCGCACCCGTGTCCCTCACACCCACTCTCGCGCGTCTCGAAGCGCACGTGGTCGGTGTGGTATTTGCCTGAAGGAACAGGGTCGTTTGTGCTATTTTTATCGACGGGTGGGTGAAAAAATATAAGAGTAGATATATGTGCATGCGTGCACGTTGCACCAACTCCAGGGGATGTGGCCAACTGCAGGTGGAAGCTCAGACGAATCCAGTCCGCGCTCCCCTGGGGCGTATCTCAGGTGCAGCCGCTCTCTTGTGCCCTGCCCACCGGGCCGCGTATCAAGTGTCGCCTGGCAGTTGCATCAAGCAACTCGGCGTGACGCAGTGTGCTGAACGCCTGAGCATGCCGGGTTCCTTGGGCTTCAGGCTTTGACATGCTTGACTTCAACGCGCTGCGGGGCCCGCGCTCCACCCCAGACGTGGTTCGTCTCCGAGGTGAACCCTCCTCCTGCTGCGTAGCCTTTACGTCAGAGTCTTGACTCTCGACCGCGATTTTATGAAAGTGTACGAAACCCCATGACTTGCGTCCGATTGTATTGCGAAGCGTTCACTGCCGACCGCTCATGAGAAAAGTCCGTTGAACGCCTTGCGGCCAGTTATTTTGCGATGCGTTTCCTGCCGAACCGTTGAGTAAAGTCGGTTAAACCTGTATAAAACCGAAACACGAAGTCAACCGCAGTGCTGGGTCTTGAACCGATGAGATGGTACCGTGGACAGGGTTTTAGGTCACTATTCCAGAGCGCATGTGATTTTATCGACCAAGCCTCGTTCACTTTAAACGCAGCACTCATTCACAGCTATCAGGGCGGCGTCGCAGACATTAAGCACGAGATGCTAACACAGCCCGTGGAGCTCAAGTCTTTTCAGTTCACCAACAATGGCGATGGCACCTTCGGAGGTGACACTACATCTCCGTTCCTTCGCCGTCTTCGCTGTTTTAAAGGGAAGCGGGACCTTGGCTAGTGGCCTTTTGAATTCACAAAATGGGAAGTGCACTGGCTAAAGTGATGAGAGACACGCTGCTCCTAACCGACTCTAAATCTTGGTTTTAGGTGTTCCCCAATCCCCTTCTTGCGCCACTCGGCGACCATGTTCCCCTGGATCTGATGATGCTGTTTGTGCACAATTCACAGACGACAGTTCATGGAAGCTTCAGCCCGGAGAATGGGAGGTGCCTCTGTCCATCATCGCGGACGGGCAGTGCTCTGCTATAGCGGTTTGGATGGAGACTGAGATGCTGTCATCAGGTGCGCCCCGAGGCTTGGGGACCGGCGAAGCTTTTAGGGTTTTAAGTTTTACCAACAGCACGCATCTGCAGCCCTCCGCTTGTGCCTCTTAGCTGAGTCAAGCTCAGTTCCCAGATGAGCGCGAGGTGTGTCCCGGCTAAGAGCAGCTCTGCATATCCACGAAACATCTGAGCGGAGGGCTATGCAACTCAAGTGTCCGTCAGAGGCCAACAATGTCCCATCCAACGGCTGCGAATGGCTATGCAATTCAAGCGTCCGTCAGAGGCCAA
>LGRX02035079.1:0-47095 GCA_001247695.2 Cymbomonas tetramitiformis | reverse complement strand
TGAGTGCGTCAAGAGATTGAACCTCACGGTTCGCGCTAATGGAACACCGCTGAACGTTACCCTCGCGGATGGGTCAGTGCAGACCTCTGCGCAAGTCGCTTACGGCAAGCTGACCGCCGAGACTTCAGAGCGGACTTACTCCGAGGTCATCAAGATGCGAGTACTTCCTCTGGGCATCAAGGTGGACATTGTACTCGGAGGAAGGTGGTTGAGACACCTCTCGCCGGTCACGCTGGACTATGATGGGTGGGGATCGGTCAAGTTTCGCCAGCATGGCAAATCCGTGCGGATACGGGGATGTTCGCCAGGGCGTAGCCCTACACGCAAAGGCGAGAGAACCGCGATGGCTCTGGAACCGATGGTAATGTTATCAGCGGCTCAAGCGACCAAGGAGATCAAAGCCTATCGGCGCAGATATGCGGGAATGGACAGTGCCGCGACACCCCACGACATCTTAGTGGCCTATGCGACACCTCTGGTAGGGACTTCGATGTTATCAGCGGTGGCCACCAGCGAGAATTTGGAGGACCCTTCAATCTCCCCGAGTGGAGAAAGAAGTTTCAGAAGCTGATCGAGTCCTTTTCACCTCGAGTAATTCGCGAAGCGCTGCCCAACTTTGACGCCCTGCGAAAAGATGAAGTGGCCCACGTGAGACTGCAAGAGGGATGGAATGGCATCGCGCCCGCTAAGAGGCCCTACAAGATGTCCATGGTGGAGCTGACTCAATTGCGAGAACGCCTGGATGAACTCCTGAGCAAGGGCTACATCAGACCTTCCTCAAGTCCGTTCGCTGCACCAGTGTTGATGGTTCCCAAGCCTGGGAAACCTGAAGTACTCAGAATGGTCTGCGACTTCCGAGCCATCAACAGCCTGACCGTCAAGGACAAATATCCACTTCCCGACATTCAGCAGTTGTTCGACTCCATGCATGGGGCCCAGTACTTCTCCTCCTTCGATGCGGTCGATGGGTTCTGGCAGATGGCTATGGCGTCTGAGGATGTGGAAAAGACTGCGTTCACTTCTCCCTATGGCTCGTATGAGTGGTTGGTGATGCCCATGGGGTTGACCAACAGTCCTTCCTGCTATGAGAGACGCATGCAGCGCGCTCTGGGACATCTTCCTTTTGTAAGAATATTCCTGGACGATTGTATCCTCTTCAGCAACACCTTGGAGGAGCATCTTTCCCATCTCCAGCAATTTCTCGAAGTCTGTGAGAACCAGGGTATCTACCTCAAAGAGTCTAAGTGTCAACTGTTGCAGACCCAGATACGCTTTCTGGGGCATGTGATCTCACGGGAAGGAAGTCAACCTCAACATGACAAGCTGGCCGCCATCAGGGACTGGCCCGCTCTGGAAAACGCCACGCATGTGCGCCAATTTTTGGGGTTGGCTGGGTACTACCGGCGGTACATGCTGGGCTTCTCTGAAGTAGCACAACCCTTGACTCGGCTCACCAAAGGGGATGTCGCTTGGCTATGGGGACCCATGCAGCGTTGGGCTTTCGAGGAGATTAAGAAGGCGCTATGTTCTTCCCCCACTCTGGCGCTACCCGATATGAAAGCGGCGGCCGAAGGACGGCATCCTTTCGTGGTACAAACTGACGCCAGTGGAGTGGCACTAGGGGGAGTACTGATGCAAGACGTAGGAAATGGATTGCAACCTATCGCCTTTGAGAGCAGACAGTTTAATGGAGCCGAGCAGAACTACCATGCTGGCGAAAGAGAACTCTGCGCTCTCCATCACTGCACTACGCAAACTTGGCGACACTACCTCATCTGGACTGAGTTCCAATTGCAGGGTGACCACAAGCCCCTAGTCTGGTTAATGGCACCCGGACAACCACTCAGCCGACGCCAAGCCCGATGGTACATGGATCTAGTGGAGGTAGGGGTACCCGAGATGGAATACATCCCTGGGGCGCTACTCTGGGTTCCAGACGCTCTGTCCAGGCGACCCGACTACAAGGAAATTTCCGCGAGAGAAGGACTGGTAGAAGCTGGCTTTGTGCATCCGGTTACTGGGAAACCGCAGCGACCTCCCTCGGCCGCAGACACTGCCAGCAAGTTTCGACCTGCAGCTGGTAAAGAGTCCCGCCAAGGACGCGCGCCCCTGGGAGTGGTAGATCCCAACAAGTACATAACGGTCCTTTATACACGAACACAACGATATATTGTTCGTTGTGATAGGATAAGTGAAACCCAAAATCTGATACCCATTTCTTGTGGCTATATACGAGCCGTAAATAATAGGGTATCTTGACCGTGAATAACTTTTGAGTCACGAGGTCTTTTGGAATGAAACTTTGCATACATAAAGGGATTTTATAGACGAACACAACGATATATTGTTCGTTGTGATAGGATAAGTGAAACCCAAAATCTGATACCCATTTCTTGTGGCTATATACGAGCCGTAAATAATAGGGTATCTTGACCGTGAATAACTTTTGAGTCACGAGGTCTTTTCGAATGAAACTTTGCATACATAAAGGGATTTTATAGACGAACACAACGATATATTGTTCGTTGTGATAGGATAAGTGAAACCCAAAATCTGATACCCATTTCTTGTGGCTATATACGAGCCGTAAATAATAGGGTATCTTGACCGTGAATAACTTTTGAGTCACGAGGTCTTTTGGAATGAAACTTTGCATACATAAAGGGATTTTATAGACGAACACAACGATATATTGTTCGTTGTGATAGGATAAGTGAAACCCAAAATCTGATACCCATTTCTTGTGGCTATATACGAGCCGTAAGTAATAGGGTATCTTGACCGTGGATAACTTTTGAGTCACGAGGTCTTTTCGAATGAAACTTTGCATACATAACGGTCCTTTATAGACGAACACAACGATATATTGTTCGTTGTGATAGGATAAGTGAAACCCAAAATCTGATACCCATTTCTTGTGGCTATATAGCATTGTGGCACCTCCTCTCGCACGACGGCCGCCAACAAGTCCTCGAGCCCCCTAACGCCAGTTCCTCCGACCTCTACGCGGCTTGGAGGGAGTTGTCGCCCGCCGAGCAGCTGGAGGCGATCGCCACCTCGAGCCCGGGCTCCTCCCCTGGCAACAGGCTGTGGGAAAAGGAGGGCGTGCGAAGAGCAGCAGCGAGGTCTTCGGCATCTCTCTACACCCTGGACACTGAAGTGGGCACGATACCCGGGACAGCGGGAGACGTGGGCCTACCTGGCGCCTGGTGCAGTCTACACGCGGTACACCAGTACAAGATGAGGAAGCTGGGTCCCAGCCCCTTAGGAGTATCCCCTCCGTCGTCCCCGCTGGTCGAGCCCACGTCAGAGACGGCATCTTCGCTCCATGCTGACGCGCCGACTACCCCGGGAGGAAACCTTGAAGATCCATCCGACTGCGCACGATCTTCACCTGAAGTGGCAGAGGAGACCTCTACTTCCAGTTCGCTTTGCTTCACCCAGCAGATGACCACCGTCAGGACACACGAAGCAGAGGATGCGCCGCCCCGTCTGGACAGCCACCCCATCGCTGAAGACCCCGAGGTGATGGAAGAGGAGCCCTCGGTCGATTCGCTCTGCTACACCCAGCAGATGGCGGCAGCTGGGACCCATGAGGCGAGAGCTGATCACCGGAGCTCCCACCAACTCGCCCTTGACTTCCCCACCAGCAGCCCCCAGCACGACGAGGACCCCCTCAGCCACAGCAGCCTCGCCAACAGCGCCACTGCCCATGTGAGCCCCACAGTGAGCGGTACTACCCACGTGAGCCCCACAGCAAGTGGCACCACCCATGTGAGCCCTACCACCAGCGGCACCACTCATGTGAGCCCCACCGCCAGCGACACCACTCATGTCAGCCCCACCCGGAGCGAATGCATTTCAACGGGCGCCCTGCTGACAGCGAGCGCAGACAATCTCATCAGCCACCCGACCGAAGATATCGACTTGCTGGATGAGGCGAGTTCTACGCCGCGTGTAGGCAAACGGCGAAGGAGTGTCGCGACGCCTCGGACAACCTTCTCCCCAACCTCAAGTGCAAAAGCATACGCACGGATGGGGGAGTTCAGTGGAAGACCGACATTGAGGGTACTCTCGCAGCGGCACATGATGAAGAAGGACCGCTGCTGCTGGTGTTCTATGCGACCCTCAGAGGGCACACGGTCAAGGTGCTGATTGACTCGGGAGCTTCTGACAACTTCATCTCGGAGCAGAGTGCTAAACGATGTGGCCTCACGACACGAGCTGGCTCCGAGATGCGAGTCACCTTAGCGGATGGATCTGTAAAGATCACAGGCGCCACCGCGTACACCAAGTTTAACACGCACACCACCACGGGCACCTACACGGAGAGCGCCCTTGCCCTTCGAATTATACCTCTGGGCATACAAGTGGACGTCATCCTCGGCGGATAATGGCTGCGCAGTCACTCCCCCGTAACCCTGGGCTATGAGGGAAACGGTTCTGTGTCCTTCCTCAGGAAGTCCCGCGGTGGCAAGATTGGAGATCGCGTCACCATCACAGGTTGCTCTCCTGGGAAGGCACCCGGAGATAAGTCTCCAAAGGGCACGGCTTGTGCGGGATTGGTGGACGAAGTGTTCCTGACCCCCGCTCAGTTGAAGAAGTACTTGGTGTACGCGGAGACGCAGAAGATGCGTGGCAACGATGACCCGGGGATACAACCCGCCTATTCCCTGAAGTTTTCCAACGTTTTACCCGACTTGCTGCGCCGCGCGCGTACATTTGCGTCCCTTGCTGTTAGGGTTATATTAGGGTTCGCCTTCGTACTGCAGTGGTTCCGTTCTACTAAGTGGGTGGGTGGCAGTGTGTCATTTGGCTGGTTGGGGTGCTTGTTTTGCTGGAATTGACACTACGACTAGTTCGTACAGTCTAGTGTCATTTCCAGTGTGTCATCTTCGGTGGTCAGCCTGTGACACTCAGCTTGGGTATATCTTGTCTTTTACCCAAGTCTAGCGATCCGTTGTTTCACCGTCGGCAGCGGGTCCCCACTGCCTGAGCTGCTGTTTTCAGCAGGTTATGGGCCCACCACGCTTCCACTTGGGCCTGCCATGTCCATCCCGGGTGTCGCTGCAGTGTTTTCGCTGTTACCGAGTTTATGGTTACAGCGTTACATCGCCCTAAACCCCCGGTTGTAACGCCCATAATATTTTTTCCTTGGTGGGTCTCATTTTTTGTATGTTGCCCCGTCATTGTGTAAAATTTTCGGGATGTTCCGGCGTGTTTTCCGAAATTTGTTGTTTTTACGTAAGAAAGATGAATGCCCTAAATGAGTATGAGGTGCATGTGAAAGGGGTGGGAAGTCACATGCGGGAATTGACCAAGGAAGCTCTGCCTATAATGAGACAGCTGGGGAAAGCTAAGAGGGTGTACACCGATGCGGAAATGGAAGGCACTACCAGAACAACCAAGCACCTTAGAAGAATGGACACGGAATACAGGGACCCACATGCACAGCCTGTCACGACAGGGTCTGAGAAATTGGGGACGGTAAACGTAGTAAAGGAAACGAAAACCGAGCAAGCCACTAAACAGATAAACTTCACCAAACTACTCACTCTGTTCAAAAACTACCCGGACCTTAAGGACCTAACTACGCCAGATGAAAAAAGGGCGATACCACTAAAAGCGCTAAAAGCAACAGGGGGGAGATCACATGACAGCAATACAGCAAACAAGATAGCTCAGGGCATGCTGCACCTGTACCCCTATATTTGTGAAACGCAGCCCAACGATATTAATAAACCAGGGGACCACTGGGACCATGAGTGGAACAGAAGGTTGAAGCCGGAATATATACAACAACGAAAAACAGGGGAACTAGAGAAATACACCAAAAGCACGATAAGCATGGCAGGGATAAGTGACTGGCCGGCACAAATAAAGGCGCTACACGAGGCTGGGAATAGCCTGAAGGACATAATGCAACTGCTGTCAATGTACCCGCTGGCCAACCAAACGAAACACTTCGAACAGGCGGGGGTGGAATGGACAGAACAGGATAAGGAAACCCTACTGCTAATCAAACTGTGCAATTCTGATACACAAATTTGAACCCTCTAGCCAGCACAAGTGTATAAACCTACGGGCAAGGAGCTCCCGCTAAACAACTGAAATGCACTGTGTCAGCAAACCAGATTTGAAGATTGTAGTTGTCAAAGTAAAGCATAAACCAAATCGGAGACCATGTTGAGGTCAAGGTACATCTCAGCACACCACCAAAGTGGTGTACTGCCAGAGCCAGAATAAAAGCTACTCGGGGTCAAAGTCCAGAGGGGCACCGTCACCAAAATGTCCACCGCAGTAGCTTGCCGCACTGCACTCCAATGGGTCAGGCGGCCGGTGAACCACCGTCGCAGCACCCAGGGAGTGCAGTACCGCATCCAGAGTGACGGGGTCCAGCTCGGAGATACCAGGGTAGATGCATAAATCCCCCCTGCACAGCACAGGCTGCGGTGCAGCCTGACCCGATGTCGCAAACGCGTGCATATGATGGGACAAATACTGATAGTCCCGGGCAATATCAATGCCCATATATATATATATATATCTGGCATGTTCTCAACATACACATAGGTTCGTAATAATCAAGGCATATTCCAGCATGACAAGTGATCGTAGAGCTACAAAATGTTTGAAGTTCTGATATTCTGAAACGACATGCAAAGCTCTCACATGCGAGCCCAAATTTCTCACATGTAAAAAGATAAAAACAGCAGTATATAATATTCACCAAAAGATAATAAAACCACCAAAAGTACGAATTATTGTACAAAACTGTGAGCAGAGCTGTCTTAGCAAACTAGCACTCGGCACGCGAACAGCCACCTAGCACTTGCGAAGGCAAAACAATAATGAGTCCACTAGTCCTGACCTGCGGTCAGAGCCTACTTATTCTCAAGTCACTGTCACATCTGTAAAACTGTAACAGGCTTCCGCTCTAAAATCTTCAGCTACCAATAGAATGTCACTATTCTCTGCCAGCTTTGATGATGTTACCGTTCCCCATCTTCTGGCTGACACGTCAGTGGCAGCATCCTAAACGTCATTTCTTCTAGAAGCATTCTTCTTATCTCAATGTCATATCACGATGACCAAGCCTTCTTCACCACATCTGCCATCTCCGAGCAGTCATCAAGCGCGAGGTTCTGTAAAACTGTAACAGGCTTCCGCTCTAAAATCTTCATCTACCAATAGAATGTCACTATTCTCTGCCAGCTTTGATGATGTTACCGTTCCCCATCTTCTGGCTGACACGTAAGTGGCAGCATCCTAAACGTCATTTCTTCTAGAAGCATTCTTCTTATCTCAATGTCATATCACGATGACCAAGCCTTCTTCACCACATCTGCCATCTCCGAGCAGTCATCAAGCGGGAGGTATGTCACGCCTGTCACGTCTGTCACGCGTGTCACCAGCTGGACAACCCCGGCTTCAGTACCACGAGAAGCCGGCGTTTGTTACACCGATACCTGCGCAGGGTCGATGTCATTGGTCGCCGTGTAGGCGGCAGCTCCCACTCCCATGATCGAGATTAAAATGATGAGAGAGATGAAGTAAGGAAACCCCCACGCACCCGCGTGTGCGGAGAAGCCCCGTGGCGGTTTGCTACAACCATAGGTGCGGGAAGCACCACCAGACTGAGGCACGTGGGCTGCGGACTCCGGCGCATGATTTGCCGAGATGGCCGGAGTCCGCGGCTTCACAGCGAAGCTGCCGTCTGCGAAGTCCTCGTAGTCGTCGGTGTCGTAGCCAGTCAGGTCAACCGGCTCGGCTGCGGCGTGGTTGACGGTCTCCACAAATCCCGCGAACTTGTCGCCCGACTCCTTCGTGGTGGTCACCCGTGTCGATTGAAGTGTCACGGGTGGGCCGTAGCCGTAGAGCTTAATCAGCTCCTCCTCATCCTCCAAGACAAGCATAGTAGGGGCCGGCACGGCGGATGCCGATGCCGCCGCACCACCTGCCGGAACCTGCTTCTCCGGCGCGATCCCCGCCTCGGCGGGGCCACACACCAGAGCCGAAGTCTGCGGCTCAATGCCTCCAGGCGGCGGGAAAGATGCGTGAGGGTAATGCACCTTTGGCTCCACCGTTGCGTTGACCTCCGCCGCGAGGTCGTCCAGCCGCTGGAGGATGTCGTCACCGGACGTCGCCGCCACTGGCGGTGCTGCGTCAACGGAGAAGTCGTAGGCCGACACGTCGATGCCCCCAACAACTCCCCCGCACAGCACCGCTGGCGGACCGTACGCCGTCGCCGCGCGGGCAAATGCCGCAGCCCCATCATCTGCCGCCTCCTGAAAACCAACACACATAACAGGGGTCTCGGGTGCTAATATCGTAAGGCGCGTATGGCACTGCTGAGTCATCCGTGCATGACACAGTATGTTGTCCTAGCACAGTATGTACGGGGAGAAGTATAAGAAACCTACTTGCATCTGGACTAATGCGCAGCCTAGCGCACCACTGCGGGAATGTACCTCGCAGACTCCGTGTCCATGTAAATGGGCGACAGGAGTGCACCCACTTACCGCTCAACTAGGTCCTCATCCAGATCAGCAGGGAATGCAAAAATCTCGCGCAGTATATCCTATTCCTGCAAAGTTGTTGAGAACCTTATTTCAGCGGTTGTTCCCCAGGAATACAGGTGATGAAGATGCTGGGGTGACATCAGGAGAAAGCCACCCCTAAGGGGGGGAGAGTTGTGCCAGGGGGCACGATAGACTGGCAATTACCCCTACGAAAGGGGGATCCGATTCAGATTACCGGCATATTTGGGGAAATAATGATAGGGAATCTGAGATCGTGGATGAAGAATGCAAAATCAGTAAATGCAATCTCTCTGGCAGAATCGTGAACGATAGTAGAATTATTAGGAACGATTATGACAGAATCAACGGTGTCAGTATGATACCGTGACAGATGACGATAGAGATGACATTTATGGCGGCGCAGGTTGGGGAAAAACAGGGATTCCTGTGACGAGAGAAACTACCCGACCAGTCTGTGCTATATAGTGATGAAACACGAGTTCCTCGAGAGCTTAGTTACAGAATAAAAACATTTTCGTAACACGGGCTGCATTGAATAATCACCGGTTGTGATATATATATATATATCGATTCGTATCCGATTACTTTGAAACTTCGTATATACGTTCGTATGCCTGTGACATTTCAGATTTCACTCGGTACGCTTCTCTCCGGCCTGCGCCTGGTGGGGACGACACGATCGACCCCGTCGACACCGACGCTCTGGTGGTGCCTACGGAGAAGGATGCCGCCCCTCCGCTGCCGGATGAGCCTGCAAACTACGTCGCTGCCTTCCACGATGAGGGGGACAAGTGGCCGGCTTTCCGCTTGTCACCTGTTTGGTTGCCCAACTCCGCTATCTCCGGTGGTGTAGAGGGCAATCTACCCGAAACCCTAAATTAGAGACATCGGGCTTAGAGCTGTGAGATGCGGCTAGCGCCAAAGCATGAAATTGCATCTAGCTGGGTTGAAAAAGCCCCCCTGAGCTACAATCGCACATTTCTTTTAGCCGCCTATCCGGGTTTACCGGCTGGCCCTGCAGTGCACCTCCCGCCTTCGGGGTGAGGTGGTGTCATGGAGATGCCAATTCCCCCCTGGGGGAGCAGTGGTGCACCCCTGTGTCACCCCTCGCCTGGATGTCACTTGCAGTGCTGTCTGTGCACGTGTGTCACAGGCTCCAGAAACCCTAAAGCCTGCTAAGTATTCCTTTAATCCGACTTTAGACTCTTCACTTTCACGGTAATAACACACATACATACATATATATATATATATATATCTGTTATTTCATCAGATATCTTGGAACATATTATTTCGATGCTCACCGATACAAATAAAGCGGCTGCTTCAAACATAAGATTGTCCTTGCCAGTTGCTAAAACATATGCGCGTCAAATCATCGTTGGGAATCAAGGTTGAAGGACGTTCAAGTTCGTGTTTACTTCGTTGTCATATTTCGGTTTACCTCCCTCACTCGCGCGTGCATGGTCACACACAGACTCTACATACCCCTCCAAATCCTACCGCGCGCCGTCGCTCATGTCATATTGCCGCTCAGGCCATGTTGCCGTAATTCACTTATAAGGCTTGCCCAAAAGTGTTCCGGCCATTGTGGATTATTGGAACGATGTTTCAAGGAACACACCTCCCTTTACAACTACTGTCCTTAATGTATAGGAAAAGTTATTGGTGTGTTCAAGCAATCTCAACTTTTTGAAACCCCCGAAAGAGCTTGTAGGACATAGAGTAAATCGATCTTATTTTGCAGAGTATGGTTGTCGGACTGGATGTTATGGCACCCGATGATATTGTAATATCAGGATTTGAGCTTTGGCACTGTGCAGGGCGTTGCAGTCCTCATCCGAAGTGTGGGTGCACGCCTACTCCCTCCGGTGCCAACATCTTACAGTGTATATGTTTGAGAGAGCAAACACCGTTGTTTTTTTCCAGGATAATGCCCTCGGCTTCACCAAGATTGATCTCGGTCTGCAATGCAAACAAAACGATAGTCAGTGCTAGTTGTTCGGGTGAGTTCGTATCTCTTCAAGCTTCATTACTTTGATATGGCACTTTGCAAATAGGTAAGTCAACTCTTGGGCCCTGGATCGTGAGAGTAAGGCAGCTTGGGTACTGCTCACCAGATCTTTTGCCTGGGTGCTTGAGAAACCCCACATTTTCAAAAACTGCATGGCGGCAGCGTTCAGAAAGACAGCATGCCCAAACATCTGCACCATAGCCCCGCAAAGCTCCAAAGTAAAAATTCTTCAAGCCTTGAAGGACCACATGGGTTATGTCTTGTAAATCATCAAAGTCTTGCGAAGTGACCATATTGCACTCCACTTCTATAAACTTGCGATAGGTTTCTCACCAAGATTAAAAACAGTCTTGCACGCAGCCTGAAAGGCTCGGAGGATTAACCGCAGTCTGCAAGAAAGAGTTAGGCATTTTGAAGAGACAAACAAGTAAAGCTAACCAAGGTGAAGAACGAAGGACATATTCATGCGGTGATGGGTGTGAACGTCTCTGATGAAAGAGTTTACCGAGATCGTGTCACCAGGCTTATCCGCCACGCTCGCGATGAGCCCTTGAAATTCCTTGAGGACTATATTCCTGTCGAAAGATTGAAAAGTGCTTAGTGCGGTGCTTGTTTACTCCATGAGGAGACTTCTAACGGCCTTAATCGCGTTTTCTACAGAGTCACCATACAAGTCACGAGGCGGTCACAACCGATATCGTCATCCAGGATGTGTCACACTTGCAAGGCTCCGAACAAGAAACAATTGCAGAGGATAGAGCAGTGTTCTATCCCCTGGAATAACTCTGGGGTCGTACAGTACCCATATTCTGCCAAGGCTGCCTCGCCCCCTTCTTCGGCGTAGTAGCGAGTCAAAGGTCCATAGTTCAACATGTCAAATCTGCGAACAGCTTGAAGAATCGTTCAGCTCAGCAAAGATAGATTCCGCGAGAGTGGCTAAGCTTTCACCAAAGAGGGGCAGGCCGCGGGTCTGAAGGGACTTACAACTCTTCACACTTCGGGGCAATGCCAGCAGGGTGGAGGCTCCATATCAAATCGATGGACACAGAGGCATCATCCTGGCTGCGTTTCTCTGCCATGATCTGCCGGCCCAACCAGCGGAAAGCGGGCCAGTGAACTTCGCGTCGGACAAAGCGATTCAGGGTAGCGCAACTCTACCTGGCACTATAGTGAATCAGGTGATGCAAGACGGTTGCACCACTTCTCGACTACACTTTAACGCAAATCAAACTGTAGAAACGTCACACACATCAACAGTGCGCCAAACAGAATATTGCGCCATTTGCAAGTAGATTTCCCACAAGAATGATCACTCCTTGTGAGAGGCTTCAGTACAGACACGACATCGTTCGTAAGAGCATAAAGATCCAAGCATACACTACATGGTAAGAGTAGCAAAGAAGACCTGCAGAGTCTCTGCAGCCCGTCTCGCGCCACTTGACACGAGCACCTGCCACGCGCAGCAGCGTTGTGAGGAGCGCGCAACTAGACACGAGCACCTGTGAAGCGCAGCGTTGTGAGTCTTTTCGATATCAAGTATTCTTGATAGGTAGGATATCAAGCTAATACGCACCGAAACAGGCGAACACACGCACGCAGGCAGAGTATAACCGTATTCCTGACCTTATTGCTGTGCAAACCGATGCCCTCGATGAACCATCGACGCGCGGTCTCAGCTTGTGCCTGCAGACGGCCAAGCAGCTCCCGCCTCAAACAGTCTGACAGGGACTTGCAGTCTTGGTGGAATGCTGAGATGTTCCTTCCTCTCCACCCTTGGGCTCAGCACTCACCTTCCCCTTCTCTGTGAGGCAACGCATTTGGTCGTCAGTTTTCCAATCGTGCGGAGTTCCATACTCACCCTACATCATCAACACTTCGACGTTAGTTCTTTACAGGTTGTCACAAGGGCCGGGCGAAAGCAAGGCACATTCGTTTTTCATCTTTGAAAATATACAACCAGTGCCTCTCTGACTTGTATTTGCCCTAGAAACATAAAGCACAAAGCGAGAGGAAGTTGGAGAGCAAATACCTTCGGTTTCATTTTGGATCCGTCCGGCAGTAAAGGCGCTGCATTCGCGTGGCGAATGAATGCAATGCGAGTAATTCCGGCCTGAATTGTAGAAAGTAAGAGGTCAATGGGGCACCGGAAGTATGATTTGTACATTCTGATTCTGATTCTTGAGAAACTTGCGAAGAAGTGAAGTCGCTTCACCTGAGACATCTGCTCGTCAAAAGACATTTTTCAAACAAATGAGAGGTTATTGGGCACGGCGATAAAATTTGATAAAATTTACGTCCACCTGTACCTGAGTATCAAAAGTGAGATAAGGGAAATGACGGAAAGTTTGAATAAGTAAAGTAAATGTAGATAACCAAGAACCTGAGACACACAAGGTACGTCTAGTGAAGGACTCTATCCATACCAGCTTTTATTTTTGGAAAGCTTTTCCTCCAATAATCTTGTGTGCTGGACGGCCGTGAATAAGAGCTTCACGTGCAAACTGAGTTTTGCACTTTGGGCAGCGGAGGTCACCGGCGGTGTAGTCCTCTGTGATGCGTTCAAGATAGCACTTGACTAAGCTTCCCGTGCCACCCTTCTTATATTTGTATAACAGCGTTCTGCAACGCGTGCAGCAAACTTGGACCTGAAAAGTATACCTGTACCTATTTAGTACGTTATTGCAACAAGAGTTCACGCTGCAACGCAGGTTTTGCATTCTCACTAACGCTGCTGTGTAGTTGTTGAGTTGTAAACAGTTGTGTCTAGTTGAAAGTTGTGCACTAATCCCGATTCGAGCAATGGATAGCAATAGCATAGTCACCCTTTCAACAACAAGAAAAAAAGGGAGGTGAAATTATCTGTCAGCTCACCGAGCGTTCGGGGAGCTTTTTGCGAGGCTGCGCAAAGCAGCGGATAGAAACTTGTTGCCGAGGACGAACGAGAGTGGAATTTGACAGCCGCTGTGTCAAGTTATTTGAAAGCAGGTGCGATTGCAAGGAAGCGAGTGCAGAGTTTTTCCCAACCGAAGCGACACGAACGCTCAAATTCATAGATAATTGACAACTTTATTATTTTTTGGGACAGAAAAAACAGAGGTGTGGCGTGTCGGTCATCCTATTGTATTCAAGCGAAGGTATGACAGACCAGGATGACAGACCCGGAAATTATTTACGAAGGTCTTCCGCAGAGTCAGCACAATCTGGCCTCCACGTCCGCGGTCCGCCCCGCCACGACTGCGGTCTGCACCTCCACGTCCGCTGGGGGTGCCCAACTAAAGTTGAGCCGTCCAAGGTTTTTAGATTGGGAACATCGGAAGGTCCTAAGAGATTTCTGGGGAGCGACAAAGGACTGGATCGTACTTCGATCTCTGAAATCGTATATGGACTGTCGGATTCGGAGAATTACCACTGTTAAAAATGAACGGACCAGTTTAAGTTGTGCAGCTCTAACGTCCGCGTTCTGACCTGAGGCTCGGTCAGTGTAACAGTGCCGTTCGTAAGTTATTAAGTATGGAAATATTGGGGGGAAATCTTTAGATTGTCCCCCTCTTTCAAAAATCCGCTTTTTTATGTCACGCTTTTTCTGTCACGCTTTTCGACTGTCACGCTTTTCGCGCTCACGCTCTTTTTATTTAGAGGCTTATTTCGTTGAGACCAGGTATTCCAAAACGAACACTGATTTGTGTCCACTTTTTCTGTCACGCTTTTCGACTGTCGCGCTTTTCGCGCTCACGCTCTTTTTATTTAGAGACCTCATTTCGTTGAGACCAGGAGCAGGAAAGTTCCTCCTTATGATTTGGAACCATACCAAATACCTCTGACCTTTATCGTCTTGGCATGAAGTAAATTACTTACTTACTTACTTAGTCAATCAGCAGCAGCAGCAGAGCAGCAGCAGCAGCAAAGCTCGAATCCCAACGGGCGATACAATCGAACGTTCCATCTCACGATCGCCAGACGCTAACGATGACAGTGCCACAACAGTTACTGGAATATCCCGGTTCAAGATATCAGACAGACAGTCAGTGAACCAATATAGATAAACTCGTATAAGAAATAAACCCTAAGCTAGATATACCCGGAACGGTCACGGAGTCGGAACGGTCTCGAGTCTAGCTACCTGTGACACTCGGTGTGTCACAGCACAGGCTTACGGATCAGTCACGGTCCAGTGTTGGCTACCTAGGAATCTGTCATAGGGGCCTGCACCGGGACTCCCGGTCAGGGCTGCCTATACAGATTTCAGCACACCACCCCAGCACTGTGGGTGGTGACTGACAGGTAAGTCAGAGAAGTTAAGATAAGTTAGGGCAGGAGCTAGGGTGACAGACCCAACTGCTAATCCAACTGTGCTATTCTGATACACAAATTGAAACCCTCTAGCTAGCACAAGTGCAAAAACCTACGGGTAAGGAGCCGTCCCGCTAAACAACTGAAAGGCACTGTGTAAGCAAACCAGATTGAAGATTGTAGACGTCAAAGCAAAGCATAAACCAAATTGAAGACCACGTTGAGGTCAAAGCACATCTCAGCACACCACCAGAGTGGTGTACTGCTGTTACGGCTAAACATACAAGCGCCGCGATATATTATCAATATACAAAAGTAACACTGCAAAGTTGAACAGCAATGCAAGTGTACGTATGAGCGGAGTTTTGTGAGTGCAGTCTCCGTAGAAGATCTGCTGAAGCACAACGCTTCCTCACTTTTATACCTACGTCACCCATCATCTTAGATGGTACCGCCATTGGGTTGTGAACCCGAGACGTAGGTTGAACGACCAGCATGGTAGTAACGACTAGTTCGTTCATGCTGCACATGCGAGTTCTGCGCATGCTGAAAGCTAAAGATGGTTCTTGGTTTGTTTCCAAGATGTATCTTTGCTTTGCCATCTTCGAGTTCAATCATACGAACTCTCGATGACAGGGATGCCTGATGATATGACATAATCATCTGGCGACATGTACAGTCATCGTCGACCGTACTGACGACTGTCATAAATGTATGACGCGACTCGACCTGTACAGTCATGATCGACCATACTGTCGACTGTCATAATAATATATGACATGACCGACTGTCATAATAATATATATGACATGACATGACATGACATGGATGACATGTATGGTATGACACGTATGACATGTATGACACATATGTCATCGGTCATAACCCTGACAGATCTCCCCTCTTAAGAGAGTTGTGACCTCACAACGGGCATATACCTTTGTATATGTCTTTGATGTCTTTGTTGTTGTCGCTTCTTGCTGGTACCAGTCTTCTTACACCGATTTGAGGCGTCCCTCATGGTGTTTTTAGGTTATTGGGGGGAACTGAGTCCACTTTAGTCCCTCACCTTAGGCATTTAGCCATACAGTCCTTAGGATGCAGCCCACCTTTCCGGAAATCGTATCGTTGAGTGACGTTCCAAGGTTCAATGAAGAGCGTTTTCGCGATACAATCCTACGCTGGATTACTGATTGATCCACACGTTATCATGTATGTGCTAGACGATTCAAAGCATCCGAAGTCTACGTTACGGATTATTTGCGCTAGCCGTCGTCGCCTTTGCGCGATCGATGATCCCACGATTATAACGAATTATATTCGAACGATTCTCGGCCTGATATAGTGCACCCAACTCTTCCTCCCCTCCTTAAGCTACTTTGGAGGATCCTAGGCGGTGATGGGGAGCCCGATTTCGATAATAAACGAACAAAGGGGCTTGTTTTAATGCAAACGGAGCGGCCCTGCTTAACGGAATTGGACTTATAATCCTTAACCGGTTTGCTCAACTCCTCAATATTTTTGTCCAGTACGCACGCTTTGACGAACATCTATCGCGATGAGTGAGAATGAATTCGCCACGTACTAATGTGAAATTTATTTAGTCATGTTTGTCAAGCACAACTTAGGATCACAACTCCTTCTACCTCAGTCATTATCTCCGGTAGCTTCGGATGACTGGCCAAGAATCCGATGACAAACCACGGTTTTGGCAAAGGTAGCATTTAGCAGTTTTTATTTATCCACAGATATGATATCTCGCATGTGTGCGTATCTGTGCAAGGGTATGATTTTGAACAAGGCTCACTACACCTTTAGCAAGGAAGGATCAATTCCTGCTCCTGTCATATCAATTTGATGCAGGGTAAAAATGTTAGGGATATAACCCTGCAGTTCTCGGGGTGCAGCCCATTGCACCGAAGGTGCATCGCAGTCTTTGGGATGCAGCCCTGCAGTTCTTGGGATGCAGCCCTGCAGTTCTTGGGATGCAGCCCTGATATATATATGTGACCGATGGACGAAAACCTCTTGGGTACATGTTTCCATGGCCTGATTTTTATATGGTCGGCAATTTTTGGCAAAAAGTCATTGGCTATCAGCTTTTGACTTAGAAGCCACAATGTTATAGAAGCTGCGACCTATTGTAACCATATGCGGTAGTTATGCTTTCAGCATACGTAGACAATATGATTATGTGGAACTTATAATCCCACTTAAGTTGCATCATGATAAATTTATCCAGGTGTTAACAAGTGTTCAGGATTTGATAAGGGGTTGACGCCCACAAGCCAAAGGTCACTGTCTCATAAGGCTCGCCTCAAGTGTGCGGCTTTGAGGATTAGTGTCCTGGCGAGGCACAGTCATGATGCTTCCTAGTCCATAATGGAACTGGAAATGAGAATGCTCAAGATATCCGAAGACAGGAAGGCTTTTGGTTGGCCAGAGTTACTGTCAAGATGCTTAACTTTGATGGAATGGCATTCGGATACAAACTGTGCAACCATGCATGTGATTTATGCATTGGTGTATGACTTTGATGAATTGTCTCTTGTCGTGAACCTGGAAGGAATGACGGGCAAATAGCTAGAGTGGCGGATTTACTCACTCGGCTTTTCTGTTATGGAATTCGATGCCTGATGGCACAACTAGCAATCCTTTGCTCAGATGCTTTCCTTAAGACATTGGCAACAACTTGTGTGCCAGCTTCTCTAGATTTGGGGAGAAACCATGGATCAACAATTCATCAATCAAAACACATGTATCAAGGTTGATTCATCGAATCCTTCAACTCTTGAATTTCGACAATCAGCATCTCAGGCTGTTGACGTCAAAGTGATGGTCGTAAGCTTACAATATAGCTTATTCACCTTTGAAAAACCATCGTTCTCCAGCATCAGTGCCCTTCATATAATATGATAGAGCCGGAGAAATATGCATCTATGATTTCTTCATAATGAACTTCATGTGTTAGTAAGTCAAATAAGACTTCATTTGATGTTTCAATCGGCATGATGTACCGTGTCATCAATTTTATGGCTGCTATACACAGATGCTGGAACTTTTGATAAGATCTTTAATTTTCCAAGCAAAATCACAATGATGTAAGGTGTGGCAGCTGTATGAAAATGAATGAATCTATACTCTTCCTCCCCCTCGCAAAAAGAGATGTATCAAACCAATCAGATGGTGATGGAGGATGTTATTCAATCATTATGTTATGTGAAAAATGATTTGATAGAGAATCAGACTGAGATTATTCATCGAATGCTTTAGAGGTAACAATGTCAATCTGAAGTTCTGAACATTGATTCTCTCTACGTCATATTGGCAATATGCCTGACGTTTTTGAATGTGGCAAATGCCAGATGATGTCAAATGCAGTCGTTGGGTTGCAGCCCACATACTTTGTCAGTTTAGGGTCAATATAGTGTACCCAATTTTAGACAATGGTTCTGGAAAATGATTGTCATGATGAACAAAGAAATCAGTGATGGTACCGAAGTTAACTTTGGTATCGAAGCTAATGGAGAGTCGATCAAGAAGTGTCCGTAATGACAACAAATTACTACGAGTTATATTTTCGTAGTTGATGGATGGCTGACATGTCATTTCATTATGAATAGAACATGGCATTGCCTAGTGATATGTGTATATTCTTCAGCACATGATCACTTATCTCAATAGTGCCCATTTTATTTTTGGGCAAACACTATTCAGAGACTTGTTATGATAAAGAAGTATGAATGGTGAATGTGTCATTTCAATCCGATAGAATTGTGAGTTGTTTTATGACTATAAAATTTCTGTCACTTTCCAGAATGAGGATGAACTGTGCTTGGAGACCGTATGCAGATTGCGGGTTTTCCAAGACTTCGTGGCCTAATGGATGAGGCAACAAATTTCTAAACATTCCAGAATGAACTTTCAAAGAGTTTTCATTTCTTAATGAAGCATGCTTGTCTTATGTGCCAAAATGTTATGAAATTACAAATATGGTGTCAATCTATATGTGGATGGTTTATACCATTGTATGCTATTCCACAATAAGCAATGATGTCAGAGTGAAAACTTTGGACAATTGCAACTCAGTACAAACCCGAGTGCATTCAAGTCCATTTGAATGTTCAGAATCTGAATCTAATGTACTTTTCTAGCTAGAGCTACCATTGACTATCCAACATCCACTGAGGACATTGTTTCTTACGTCTTTTGGCTTCACGCTCAGCGTTTTTCTTATTCCGCAAGCGCCTCTTTGCTACTGCTACATCCGGAACGTTGTACCAGCTACGAAACTTGCTGGTAACTTCATATTCTGAGCTTTCTTCATCCAAAAGCAAAACTGGCTTCAACATGTCTTGTTCTTTCATCGAGGACGAATCACACAGGGATGCAGCAGACCTGCAGCATGAGAAGAAAATAAACAGCAAGAAAGTCACTATGCAAAATCACCACTGAAGGAGATGACTTTCATCATAGGATGGTATATTGGTTGTTTCATATGACACATAGAAGATATGAATAATTCGTAGAGAATTTTGGGATAAACATCCTGGATTGGCTGTGCTTGATTGCTCTATGCCCAAGAATGACCGAAGAGATTGCTTGCCACTTTTCAGCCATATAGCGTAGAGGCTGCTTAACAACGGTTGGGTCATAAGCTAAATAGCTATGCAGCTATGTCGGAGGCTGAATAGCCATGATTGCACAGACTCTGTCTTTTATGATGAATAGACCTCTGAGAAATGGTGTCTAAAAAATCAATTGACAACAACTCAACCTTTTGGTATGATGTAGAGCTGATGATCTTTGTTGCACTTCAATTGTTTAATGTGCACTAATGAAATGTCTCGTGATATATAATCTCACAGAATAGGCTTTGCTCAATGGCGATATGATCAGATATGTAATGATCAATGAAGACAAGATGGTTGGTATGGCTCATTCAGTAGGCATAATTACCTCAAAGAGATGCCAATACACGGATACATATCAAGACATAAGGGCAATAGGCTTATTGTATAGCCTTCAAGGTAGCTAGCATTTATGCTGCATTGGTCAGCTCAGTGGCTTTGACCTTTTTAGGTGTTCTACAGTAATGATCGGCACATAAGAATGTCACAAATTTCCGTTCGGTCCAGATATTCTTAGGCTATTTAGTCATTTCGTCCAAATTATTCTTAAGGATTGGCCATCGATCGAATCGACGATACGCCACCTGGCGGTGCCAATATTCTTAGCATCGTGGATTCTATCATACCTTCATAGTCGCACTGCGATCGACCGGTCGAGGCAGAAACCTCCCAAATTCGAAATTTGACCTCTTGAAAGCTCTCTCAAAAATAATGCATGAAGCACACACCTTGAGTACTGTAGGACAGTTGACTTCCCCCAACCAGTCATGGACACCGAAGTTAGGAACGCGCTGAGGTTATTACAGCAAGATAAAAATGAAGGACTTGTTACGCAAGAACAGTATGCCCAACTCCGAGCCAGAACAGTCGATCAGATTTTGCATGCCCCCGTGCCTACGGCTATCGAGAACCACACCGTCGATCGACTTTCTTCCCCCCAACCGCTCCAAGAGAAAGACAGTAATAAAAGTTCGCCTTCAACACAGTGCGACGCAAGCCTCCGCAAGAGAATGTGGCGATATTCGTGTATATAGGCTGGTTTTCAGGTGATATATAGGCCGAATTTCAGGTGATATATAGGCTGAATTTCAGGTGATATATAGGCTGGTTTTCAGGTGATATATATGCCGAATTTTAGGTGATATATAGGCTGAATTTCAGGTGATATAGAGATCGCGGTGCCAGTCGGGGGTCCCTACACCCGCCTTGGCACGCTCGGTGCCCTTTAGAAGTTTAGATCATAAATCGTATATAAGCCCTCGCCCTCGGATTTCTCATTATTTCCGGTCCCAATATTCTTAGCTCCTGGCGGGTTAAGAATATCCCCATTTCTTTTTGCGCGGTGTTGATATTCTTAGCGATTTTTTCACAAATCCGCTAGCGATATTCTTATAGCATGATATTCTTAAGTGCGAATCATTACTGTACTCAGGCTGTAGCCTGCATATTGCATTGAGTACTCTTGACACCTTTAATGATACAATCAGATGATATGTATGAAATATCAAGAATGGTTGCCCTTTTTTAATGATCATCGGTGGCAGAGGCTATAGTGCTTGCACCGTGTCAGTATACAATTCTAGTCTGGATACATGCTAGACCAGATGTATACAATGTCTAGGTCTTCAAAATCAAGCTCATATGTATGCCATGGCTGATGACCTTAGAAATGTTTGATACTTATATGTGTCAACTTCATGGAGTTCTGCATGGTTTGACTGTATATAGTCAGGCTTACCAAAGCAAAAACGATGATGCAACTTAATTGTTTTATTTTATTATTTGTCTTTATTATTTATTTGGTTTTAGTTGTATTTTTAGCTTACCATCTTCCCCCCTCAAGGAAGTGTATTGCTAGGCGGTTGTCAAGCGCCGTTTAAATACAACAGAGGTCCGACCTCTATGTGATGACGTGATAGCTTACTATGAAGCTGGATAGCAGTTCTCGGGATGCAGCCCCTTGCACCGAAGGTGCATTGCAGTTCTTGGGATGCAGCCCGAATTCACGTCATCAGCGTGGGTCATATAGTGCCCATGCATGTGCTGTATAAAATACAACACTACCCTCCAGCAGCGAAGTGGTTTGCTATTACCATTATCGTATGCTGTGGGATGTCAATATATGATCAGAGAGCATGGATATATATATATATATGTACCATGTTTGTCAATATCGGAGAGACTATGTCTTCTTTAAAATCCTCATGACTATATATATAATGGTGGTATACTGATGTCAACACCTTCTCTCTGAGTGATTCATTGATTTCAGATGTGATGTCGTGGCAAAAAATATGTCCACGTCATTGGCACGAGTCATGTTGTGTCCATGCATACACGATCTTAGCGCAGGTCACAATACAGTGCCCGAGCATACGCGATTTTAGCGTAGGTCACATTGTGCCTCTGTTTATTACATCTGATAATATATGTTACTCATCTTTGTGAGTCTAGACAACATTGTGCTGATTGCAATGCTTTCTCTGGTGACTTATATATCACAGATTATACCAATGTGGTGATCAGTCCAGTGCAATATTTTGTCACCGGAATGTACAGGGATTGTGAATGATTGCAATCCAGCCGGAGAATAATCTCAACAGCTTATTCTGTACTAATGAATTCATCGGAGTTATACTTATTTCGACGATTCAAAAACCCGCATGTCATTGTAGTGACGACATCTCATATGAATATATAGGGTTTTTATCAGAATGCTTTTATGTGATGTCAACATTTATGAACAATTCACTTGCATCTTAGGATCAAAGGAGTTACGCTTGGAAGGTCTTGCATGATGGTCACCAACAGTTATCAGCTGTTATTCAGGTGGCAAATTCTGCCTTCTGAAAGCCTGATGGGAGGTGGTACGCTGGGGCGCGTAAGGGTAATGGCGTGGGGAAAATGCGACGTCACAGTTACGTAAGGAGCGGTAGAGCCATGCGAGCGAGGGGCACTGGAAGACGTCGTCGAGGTCAAAGGTGCTGCAGACACCAGCCCAAGAAGCGGTAGCATGCTGGGCCAAGGCAAGAACTATACCGTAAAAGGACATTGCGCCAACGAAGCCCGGTCCAGGTCGAATCCCCATAGCGGCGGCTCAAAGACGCACTTACAAACTGCTCATCTCAAACTTCCCACTCGTACCCAAACGCGCCGTTGCGCACCACCTCTCAAAGCGGCTGTTTTAGCCAATCATGGCCAAATTAGCTGTGGAATATAGCGTGGAATGGGTCCACGACCTACTGGAATATCCCGGTTCAAGATATCAGACAGACAGTCAGTGAACCAATATAGATAAACTCGTATAAGAAATAAACCCTAAGCTAGATATACCCGGAACGGTCACGGAGTCGGAACGGTCTCGAGTCTAGCTACCTGTGACACTCGGTGTGTCACAACACAGGCTTACGGATCAGTCACGGTCCAGTGTTGGCTACCTAGGAATCTGTCATAGGGGCCTGCACCGGGACTCCCGGTCAGGGCTGCCTATACAGATTTCAGCAACAGTCACGGGGAAGCTGATTTCCCCCCCACTGTATGGGGGCCTGCTTCTCCCTGTTTCACCCCTCGCCGTGTGTGTGTCATGTGACACCCATAGCCGTGACACCGTTCCGTGACCTGCTAGTTAGCCTCCGTTATTGCTAACTCTTCAGTTTTATGTTATCACCGTTACGAGCACCCGGCCCTGTGTGTTTTCTGAGTCTCGCTGCCTATATATTCACCCGTTACGTATATATAGTCATTTCATCCTTTTCATAAGGTTATCGGTCCCGTACCGCGCTAGTGGTGCTCATTGGCATCAACTCGCTTCGGCCTCAACGCCGATTCTACTCCGTATTTTTGTCCGTCAACTGAGTGGGCTCAGCATCTCCGTTACCGTCTTTGCCCGTTCGAGTACTCCGCCTACCGTTTGTGATTGGTGGTTTGCTTATCCGTTCTTATCCGTTCTTATCCGTTCCAACTTTTGTCGAAATTATGGCATCCTACTTCGTTCCGGGAATGTCTCAACAACGTCAAAATGTCCTTGCAGAGGCGCTCCGCACTGCAAGGCGGACTGGCGCCTCATCTGCGCAGTCCTCACCGTCATCCAACGCTAATTCACCTGGCACATCGCGTCCGAGGAGGATCGTGACCACCGCCTCCTTGCGTTCGCGGCCATCGTCATTACGGCCATCACCGACTGCTTTCGCGTTCTTCAACGACCCGTCAGTACTTTCCTCCACTCCAGTGGAGGAGGGGAGGGAAAATGAGTACTTGGAGCAGCTCTCGTACGCCTTCACTTATTCCACCGACATCGTCACCATTTTGCGCACTGGAGGGTACAGTACAACCCTAAAAACGGTTTCACGCTCGACAACGACACTGCCGACACCGATTTTGCTGCCCTCCTCTCCGCGCTCCGTCACGTTCTCTTCCCCATCTCCTTCACGGATTTTCCCAAGCTCCTCGACCTCGAGCACGATTATGACTTCTACCACGTCGTCCTAAACGAGATCATTTTCACCGTCTTACCAGTGGTTCTTCGTGGGACTGCCTTGGCACTTTACACCGAGGCAGCGCGTTACCACCCTGGAGATGGACGCTACGTTCTTCAACGTCTGAGGTACGAGGTGGAGGGAGTGCCGGATTCCGACACGGACCGTTTTTGGGTCAAAATGCGTTCCACCATCATCGACGAGAACAACGACCCCGCCCCCCAACTTGCCACTATCCGTGACTTGGGCGACAAGCACGCCCGCATCAACAACGGTTACAACGAGGAGAAGCGCGTCAAGGACTTGTACCACACCCTCACCGCCTCCGCCAAACAATCGCCCTTCGTGACCCCGTTGTACGTCCCCATCATCCGTGAACTCCGTAGTGGTGCGCAGTTCTCTTTTTCCACGTTGTGCCTACGTGTGCGCACGGTGTGGAGGGAGGAATTGTCTTTCGCCACCCCCGCCGCCGACACCGTCCCCTCCTCTCCGCCTGGTGGTGGTGGTGGTGACGGTGCCCGTCCAAAGAAGCCCTCGTTCAACTCCGCCTCCGCCCATCGCGAGCCGACCCACGCCATCAAGCCCATGGGTGAGTGGCGATCCGAGCCGCCTGGCGCCCTCATCATGCGCTGGAAGGGTGTCGGGTACCCGTGCATCCTCTGCTTTCGGTTGTGGGGGCTCACCGACTCCCACCCCGACACCAAAGGCATTTGCCCCTTCACGTGCAAGGAGGCCTACAATGCCTCCCGTGTCCCCGACTCCGCTCTTCCAGCGGGCAGTCGACCGCTGCCACGTGAGTTTGCTGCCGCCCTCGCCTCGTTCCAGGGGGCTGGTGGTGCCACCGCCCAGTCTGTGGTGCTTGCGGAGCAGCAGCCTGACCCGCCGCCGGATGCGGCGGTAATGACCTTCATGGCCCCTCCAGCCGACCCGCCTCCATCTCTCGATCACGCGCCCGCCGCGGACTCCGGCGTGCACTCCGTGCCGGCCGAGGGTCCCAGCGCGGCAGGCATGCCGCAGCACGGGGGGAGTCTGGACTTCGCCTTCGAGCCCGAGCCGATTGCGATGCTGGGTTTCGCCGAGGGAGATGAGGATTGGCCAGCCTTCCGTGAAACTCCGTGGATTCCGCCGATCATCGACAGCTCTGCAAGCCGTCAAAACAACAACCAATGAACCGTGCAACACCGCCTAGCTTCAATTCACTTCCTGCACATTGCCCATGCTTGTTTACTGCTAGTTGGGCCCTTGGCTCCAGATGCTGGATTCAGTGACCCGTAGGTCATAACTTACTCTGACTCCCGATAGCTGTACCAGTACTCGTACAGTACTAGGTGACAGATACGAGATACCTAGGTCACAGACCGCCTTATATTCGTTTATCTTTATAATCAGTTTACACTTGTATGAGAAACTATTCAGTGACCACCCGATATAATACGGTATATTATATCTCACAGGTTATGGGGCATTACCCCGCTTTTATCACTGCTGACTTTGCCATGATTGGCTAAGCTTTTCCGCTTGGCGGGGCGTTGGGGCCTCGCGAGGTGTTGAATTGGCCACTTTAGGGCGTGCGGTTTGCGCCAAGTTGCGGTGAGATTTCGAGTTGGGACTTTCGGCAACTTCTTCGAGTGTCCACGTTGGATTTTGTTTTAGACTTGGCTTGATCACCCCTGTCAACATCTCCTTGGCCGTCGCGTATTCGACTTCGTTGATTTCGTTCGACCCCATCTTCACCTTGCTCCGCAACTGCATTACCGTCGTCCGCCAACTTACAATTTGCGCCTCGCCTTTTCCCCAAACCCCCTCCTGTAGGAATTAATTCTGATGACTTCATCCTCTGTTGGGACACCAGCCATGGGCGCTAGAATGCGCCTAGACTCTGTTTTTGCTAGGAATGTGGGTGCTCGCTATAAGAGCACCCCGCAGTCAGCGAAAGTCGTACTCGCTGCTGCTGACAGGACACGCGGCAATGCCGTGTTGCAATCATCCTGGGACACTGACGTCGTTAAGCGTGTTGCAAAGGACACCTTAGGCACTAAGGCGTCCTCATTTTCCGGAAGTGAGCCTCATCGTCAGCTTCTTTGGGATTCCTTGGTGACTGCCTTGGAGGCATCCTTCGTCAACAAGGACACCGCCAGCGAGGATATTTTTGACCTCGTGGACGTCACCAAAGAAGTTCACCCCATTTACAACGACATTTTGCTTCGTGCTTTGGTGTCTTTGACGACTCCCCATTCTCCAGCTCGAAGGTGGGTTGACGCTTCGGCCCGAATTTCTCCGCGTGACGGCAAACGTGCTCTGCTTGAGATCACCAAGCGGCTTCTGCCGCCTGGACATCGACCGCTCCGCCACCACGAAGAACTCTTAAGCATTTCTTTTGGTTCGTCTAATGACCCTGAGCCCTTGGTCGCGCAATTTGACGAGTGTCTAAAAGCTATCGCGGCTAGCGGAGTGGGCCCCCTGGACGACGAGGCCGCCAAGAGGCAGCTGCTGGCGGCACTGGACGTCGAGTTCTACAAAGAGGTGATTACCCCACTTCGCCTGGACACTGAACTGGCGAAGGTGGGCATCGAAGAGATTTACATCCACGTTCTGGAGGTTTGGTGGTGTGCGAACCCTAATGCCTATTACCCGCAGCTTAAGGTGGCTTAAGCCACCTTAACTTAAAGGGCTCATGGGGGCTTCTTCGGCGGTGCTTTCAAAATTTGGAGACCTATGTCGTCAAGATCTTGAGCTGCTCTTTCTGCAGTGTCTTATCAAAAGTTTGATCTGAGTTCATCTTGACCCTCAAAATCTCGGTTGAAGTAGGGTGGGTATTTCCCAATTTTCCTTAAGATGGCTTAAGCCACCTTAAGCTAATTAGCTCACGGGGGCTTCCTCTAAGACGCTTTCAAAATTTGGAGACCTATGTTGTCAAGATCTCGAGCTGCTCTTTCTGCAGTGTCTTGCCAAAAGTTTGATCCGAGGTCATCTTGACCCTCAAAATCTCGGTTGAAGTAGCATGGGTATGCAAAAAACCGGGAAAATCGCTCAAATTTTACTAAATGTTGCACCCTCTTGTATACTTCCCAAAATTGCTCACCGGGAACTTGGGCTCGCCTAATAGTGCCCATAGTGTCTAAAAGAAGACAATGTCGCCGTCATTTTGAGCTAAAAAAATCTAGCTTCCGGTACCGATAGCTCCCGTAATAATTGAAAATGTTAAGGTGCTAAATCGCTGTTAGGGTGGCTTAAGCCACCCGAAGGGTAATACCACTAATGGCCCTCCCACCCGCCCCAAGGCAGCCGCACCTGTCCCGACGCACACGCCTCTCGGGTTGGCCTACACGGGTAGCGAACAGAATGACATTACGGACTTCCTCGAGGAGTTCGCTCGTGTGATTGGTGAGGCCACTAACCTTCTTGCCTCCCTACGACATGACGAGCGGGATGTTTCACGAGACGCACCGCCGCCACGGAGAGACTCTCACCGTCCGCATGGGGGCGGTGGTGTAAGATTTCCACCGTCCAAGTGGCGTGATGAACGGAGCCGTCGTACGGACGGTAAATTTCACGGCCGTAATCGTCACGTGGGATGGAAGCACCGCTTCGGAGCATCCCCACTCCCGAAAGGCGTGAATTGGCCTCAAGGTATTAGGACGCAGGGTGCTAGGAGCATCTCGTTTCACTCCGCATCTTCGGCCTTCGTACAGGAGTGCCCACTCTGCCCTGGGCACTTTCACGACACTGCACGTTGCCCTGAGGTGTGTGGTTCGTGTGATGTTGACCTGCGTGATGCCGCCATGGACTTGGACGAAGTAGTTTCGGCCTTCCAGACCGCCTTCGACAACGAGAACGACGAGGAGTTCGCTGACCTGTGCCACGAGCACGACCAGCCACTGGTGCGTACCGATCCTGAGCCCTTCACCTACCCGGTGCGGCACGACGTGGGATTACGTGCGCACTACGCGGGCTTGGGTCATGGTGCTTCGGACGCCGGCATGAAGAATGTGCTTTCAGATGCACGGGGCGTTCTTGACTCACTCCGGTCTGCGGCTACGGCTGCACAGGTCGGTGGTGCTGCCGCCGCTGGTAAGCAGCCACCACTACACATCGGTACTCTGTCTGTACCGCAGGTGGTGTGCGATGCGCCACCACCTGACAATCACGAGATCGACACTAACCTATACCCTATTTCGGCATCGGACCCCGCTTCTTTCGGGTCTCCTTTCGAGGAGCCGCTCCATGTCTCTTTTATGGACCGTGTAATGCCAACATGCCCTGACACCTCCCTTAAATTGTGCTCAATTGACTCGGTACACGAGTCGATTCACCCGGGAGAGCTTTCCGTGATCGACGATGACGACGACTCCGACGGTTTCTCCCATTCCGGAGACGAGATTCCCTCGGCCCCACCGACTGCACGGTCACGTGTCGGTGTGGCGACATTGCCGGGGGTCTTCTCCTTTGCATCTCTAGCCCTGCCCGCACTCATGTGTCTTGCATGTGTGTCGGCAGTTCAGGGTTCGGTGGTGCTCGATCGAGCCCCTGAATTTACCGCAGCAGTACATCCCACTGGGGTGACTGCCAACAGTCTGTCTGCCTTGACGTACACTCTTCCTATCGGCATTCCTTTTCCTTCTGAGGTTTCGGCAGGTTTGAATTCTGATTTTCAATTTTCGGAGTTCCTAATTTTGCTCTACGAATCTTTTCCTGCCTCTGGCTTCTGGTCTTGGCTTCTGGATTATGACTCTGGCTTCTGGTTCTGGACACTGGTCTCTGGACTCTGGTTCTGGATTATGACTTCTGGACTCTAGTTCTGGTTGAACATCTTTGACACTGACTTCTTCTTCAGCTCTGGCGAACTCTGCAACTTTGTAGACCACTTTGAAAGTGGCTAAGTATCTGCAAAATTGAGCTGTAGGAACTTAGCTTGAAAGCAGTATCCTAGCAGCAGTTTTAGAAAGGGACCGCCCTGGCTAAAGCACAGGCCTCCCTCTAGCAGTTTCCAGCTCCTAGCTGTTTGTTGTTTCGGAACAATTTGCTTTGTCTGTGCTCCGCTCTCTGCCACCTGTAACAGCACTATGTACAGTCACAGGGTGGTGTGCTGGATTCAGTGACCCGTAGGTCATAACTTACTCTGACTCCCGATAGCTGTACCAGTACTCGTACAGTACTAGGTGACAGATACGAGATACCTAGGTCACAGACCGCCTTATATTCGTTTATCTTTATAATCAGTTTACACTTGTATGAGAAACTATTCAGTGACCACCGGATATAATACGGTATATTATATCTCACACCAGACACTAAGTGACATTGGGTTTAGGTTTTAGGGTTTGCTTGCTTCGGGATGTCCACTCACACCTTCGGGGTGAGGTGGTGTCACGGGGAAGCTGATTCCCCCCCACTGTATGGGGGCCTGCTTCTCCCTGTTTCACCCCTCGCCGTGTGTGTGTCATGTGACACCCATAGCCGTGACACCGTTCCGTGACCTGCTAGTTAGCCTCCGTTATTGCTAACTCTTCAGTTTTATGTTATCACCGTTACGAGCACCCGGCCCTGTGTGTGTTTTCTGTGTCTCACTGCCTATATATTCACCCGTTACGTATATATAGTCATTTCATCCTTTTCATAACACATCCTTGAAAATGGGAGATTTCCAAAGAATGCAAAAGCTGGAGTTATCCTTCCAATCCCTAAAAAACCCCTTGAACCATGCACCATAGATAACTCCAGACCTCTTACAATGTTGGAAACGGGTCTTAAACTGTTTAACACAATAATAGCTAACCGTCTCAAAACAATCCTCAATACCCACCCCATTCTTTTCCCCATCCAAGATGCCTTTCTTCCGAATAAAAACATAGATGACTCTCTCCAAATTTTGAATGAAGTAATCTCGGATGCCAATAGATACGACAAAGACCTTCATGTAGTCTATCTGGACCTAAAACAAGCATCCGACAGGGCTGAATTCTGGATGAGCGACCTAGCATTGAGAAAGTTAGGATTCCCGTCACAGACAATTAGCATCATTTCAGACATTACGAATGATGCCTCTAGAAAGGTACTCATTGAAGAAGGCTTAACATATGAATGGTCCCTCGAATGTGGAGTACCGCAGGGAGAAGTCCCGAGCCCGCTAAGGTTTGTAGCCATCATGGATATCCTGGCAATATGGTTAGCAAAAAGAGCAAACGGTGCAAACCCGACAGGGACCACATATGGATACGAGCTGCACTCGGAACGCCATAGACCAGACAAGCCAGGAAATGATGTTACTCTTCCCTCTCAAAGCCTACTAGAAAAGGACACCCCTTTAAATATCTTTGCACGGTTCTTCTGTGATGACATCATGCTTGTCGGCAAAACCCAAGACGAAGTTCAAGACATGCTAGGCATAGTCAATGAATCCATGAGCTTCATCGGCATCCCCATCAATGTTAAGAAATCCAAATACTCTTATAGAAAGCGTATCAAATCCCAGGGCAAAATGGTAACACGATATGACTCGTCCGATGATTTGCTCATCTCTGGGGGTCACCTGGAGCCCGATATCAATGACTTAATAAGCCCTTCCATTGATGCGAAATGGATACCCCCTGAGTCACCAGAGTTTCTTGATTTCTCGAGCAGCAAGGAGGTAAACAGATATCTTGGAGTATGGTTTGCACTTAATGGTGAATGGGACAAACAGGCGGAAATCCTCATCGAAAGACTAAAATCTACTCTCAGATCCATTCAACTGCAGCACATGACCCTGCACCAGCTAAGATATGTCATTAATGCGGTTGTAGTCCCTAGAATGGCATACCCCCTTAAAGTTACCTCCGCGATTGCTAATTCCTCAAAGAATATTGCACTTGAATTAGACAAAATGATAGCTTCGTTCATAATTAAATACTTAGGCTGTCCAATGGACTCTAATCACCAAATAATCTGGACAAGAATCTGCAAGGGGGGGTACGGTATTGATAGTGTTTTCGATATTGTAACTGCATCATGTGTGACTGAAACCATGAACACCCTGTGTACTGCAGATGAACACGAATATTGGCAACACAACCACACTGACCGTATTACTGACCCCTACCTTATCTCACTATATCGTAGAAACAGCAACCGGTGGCTTAAAATAATGATTCACAACATGAACAATGAAATGAGTAATAATGCTATCTCGGGCTTCCCCTTCTCACACTATGCAACTTATAGTCACACAAAAGACAAACGTTTTAACTGGTTCAGGCGTACAGACCACATTATGGCCAAACTTGGATACGCTATTGATTCTAAAAATTACCCTGACAATGAAGTTGGGGTAACCACGTTAGTCACCACCCTTCCCAGACCACTCTACACGTCAAGGAATCTAGGAATGTGACCTCCGCAATCCAAAAATATAATCTTAAACACACAGGATCTTTTCTGTCCCCCTGCGGTGGAATGCAAAAAAATTGGCAAGAAAGCAAAACCTTTTTCGGGTTGAACGGTAATAGACCCCCTGGATGGCTAACTGAAATTGAAAGAGAAATGCTTCAAAACCCCGCAGATCTAGACCCACAGGCCAGATATGTTAAGAAAAAGTACAGAGACACCATAGAACCTCCGGACACGGGTGAGTTTCACTGGAAAGGAAATGGTGACAGAGATTCCATCTCTCTTATCCACATTACCAATATTGACTTACAGGCCATGTCAATACGATATACAGAATACATTAACAGTGCCAAAAATCCCAATGTCTTTGTCAGAATCGAGGGCACCAATAGTCTTCAATACGACTTTGAATATAGCATCACTAATGGCGGTTGCATCCTAATTCCAGCAGGATCCATTATCGAATATAACGACAATACGGACCCGCCCTCTTCTGTTCTTGCTAAAGTCGATGATATAAATTCACACTATGATTACATCTCAGATAGACAATATGAGACCATTATTGCCAGAATGAAAAACAGAACTGCGGAAGAAGAAAGTGAATACAGCTGCCCTAGCGACTTAGAAGAAGAATCTACTCCCTCCGCTGAAAAGAACAAACAAACGGAGGATTATGATATGGCAAGCGATGGTTCCCTATTTGCTGGTAAAAAATCAGCATGCAGTGGTGCAGCATATGCCATAAAAAACTTTGACAACGGAATGCCATTAGTTCGGAAGATGAACATCCCCCCCTCAAGAACTTTCACCGCATCGGGGCTATTTATTAAGGAAGATATCCATAGGCAACAAGGGCCAAACCGCCAAGTATGTGGATTTCCCGACTGGAAGCTCGCGGAAGCTGCCTTCCACCCCGAAGACCACGACCCCTATCCCAGACGGGAAGGGCAAAGCCCCGGTACCGGAAGTGCGTGTACCTATGGATCTTGACGAAGATCATGACAGCGATGACGAGGAGGACATGGGCGACGTCGGACGGCGAGGGGGGAAGAAGCAGCCTGCGCCGGAAGCTGCCATGCAGGCGGCTAAGAAGTAGGTGAGTACGGAGTTTTGCTTGAGTTACAATCGTCTGTTTTTTTGTTACAGCTTCGTACGTACTGACCGATGTATTGTTACGCATGGACGGACCTCCGCAGAGGGTGAAAGACGGGGAGTTGAGGAGTGCCTTGCTCGCGGTGTCGGTGGACGACGAGACGCAGAGACTGCAGAGCGTCGGTGACAAGCGGAAACGTGAAGAAAGCGAGCGGGACCTTAATGACCTGAAGAAGGCCAAGGAAGCAGTGGAGGCCGAGAAGAAGAAGGCGGATGAGACGCTGGCGAGCCTTCGAGAAGAGATGCAGAAGAAGGTGGAGGATGAACGTCTGCGCGGGGAAAAACAGCTGGCTTCGGCCCTGTCTGCCGAGCGAGACGAAAGCCGTAAGACAGTGGAGCTTCTTACGTCGAGGCACGCTGAAGCCCTGCAGATGCAAATGGCCGAGGCGAAGCAACGGGAGGAGACTCGTGCCGAGCAGCACCAGGCAACATTGAGTTCTTTCTGGTCAGGGCAGAAGGTGTTGCAGGAGGAGAACACGAAGGCGCTTACTTCTCGGGACTCGCTTTTGAAGGAGGCAACGGAGTCTTTCCAAAGGACCACTGCCGAGACTGCGAAAATGGCCCACGACGCCCAGGCGAAGATGCTCGAAAATAATGCACTGGCCCAACAGAGGATGCTAGAGAAGAACGCGGACACCTTGAAGGAGATTAACAATCACCACGCCTCGGAGGCTGCAGCGATGAGGGAGATCCTGAAGACAGCCGTGCAGGTAGGAGCTAGTTGTTACGTTCAAGTTGTTTGTGTTTATTGTGGAGGAGGGAACTCTGGCTTGAGGTCCAGATTGAAAGACACGGAACTTGTAACTGGTGTGGGGGGGGGCGGTTGGTACGTCACCGGTAACAGGCAGTAACAGCAGCAGGCCCGTTCGCCCAAATGTTCCAACTGGGCGGAGGAGGCTTTTACCCGGGAGCGCCAGCGCTCGGCGCAGTAGGAGGGTCACCTGCTTTAACGACGCCAACGGGCTCCAAAGTCCCGGGAGCCTCTCCTCCATCACGACCGGCGATGTTCGCTTCTCCACCACGAGCAGGTCCGCAGTGGCCAGGTCAGATCGAACTCACCCCGGCGGCGAAAGCTGACGCTGAGAAGTTAGGAGAAAGCCTCTGGACAGACTTGAAGTGCGAGGACCCGGACAAGAAACGGTCGGCGATCGCACAGTACAACGGGTACAAGGAGCTCGCCCAGCACCTGGAAGTGTCTGAACCAGTTCTGCGCGCCAAGGTGATTGTGCAAACGTTTGACCTGTACAGGTCCGTTAGCAAATAGGTAGTTGTGCTTAATAAGCCAGCCAGCAAACGAACTGAGAGCTCGCACCTGCACTGCCATCGTACCGGCCTTTACAATGAATAATACCGCGCCCGCAAGAAAACCCCTAACCCTGGGTGCTTTGCCTGTTCAAATAAAGATTTTATATTTTCATAGCACCAACGTCTTATCTGGCAGCATCCTTCTTGCCTTTTGTCGGTTTTTGTTGAATTTTTGTGCTACGCACACAGTTACAGTCTCGTGCAGACCTACACCCCCTAGATTTAAGGTGGGTGCCACCGCTTTTAGCATTAAAGCCTCCCATTCTCGGGGTGTATGTAAGATATGAACAAAAGTTTCTTCAGACTCAGTTTGATTGGAATGACTTTGACGTATCCAAGCTGAAAACATCGTCATTATCACCACTTTCAACAAATGGCACTTGAGCACCACCCGAATCTCGGTGACAAATCGCCTGGAAACCCCATAATTAGGGCTATACCCTAAAATTTCAAATTTTGGAATAACGTGTCATTATCTACTCTCCAAATGCTATTTAGTCATATAAAAAAACCTCATTATCATAACTTCCGCCGATTGACACCTGAGCACCGCCCGAAACTGGGCGGAAAATCGCCCGGAAACCCCAAATTTCGGGCTATACCCTAAAATTTTAAATTTTGAAATAACGTGTCATTATCTACTCTCTAAATGCTATTCAGTCATATAAAAAACCCTCATTATCATAACTTCCGCCGATTGACACCTGAGCACCGCCCGAAACTGGGCGTAAAATCGCCCGGAAACCCCGAATTTCGGGCTATACCCTAAAATTTCAAATTTTGAAATAACGTGTCATCATCTACTCTCCAAATGCTATTCAGTCATATTAAGAAAACCTCATTATCACAACTTTTCAAAAAATGAGAATATAATGAGACACCCGCGTGTCTCATTTTTGCGATATGGTCGTTTAACCCCTAAGCTGCTATGTGTTGCGATATCGCAACAAACACTTAAACTTGATTTTCTCAGCGATTAATTGATCAAATTCACTTTTGAAGACAGTTCTGAAAAGCTCTCAATCAGCCGCATGTAACCATTAACTCGGGCGCAGCTAAATAATTTCAATACTCGAAGTTTTAACCGAAACGTACTCGATTTCAACTACAAAATAACGCGTCACGCGTAGGGCAGTCATAAAATAGAGTTACATCACCCTAACGGCAACAAGTAGCCCCAACAACATGTATAGTACTTGGCGAGATTGTTACTTGAGGTCTAGGGTCAGAATTAGGGTTTCAACTGTCAAAACAGCACGTGAGTCCATTAAATATTCCGTTCAAATTCACGTCGTTGATACTCCGTGCCATCCAATTTGAACGCCATCATGCAACCCGCCTTGAACGGACCTTTCCGACACTATTTTCAAAAGTGCATTCAGGCAAGAATTCACGTAGTTATCGCGAGAAACGTGCAATTTTCAAAGACCAAAAATTCCGTTCGCAGCTTAGGGGTTAACACGCGCGGCGGGGCCCAACACGCGCGTTGGGGGCCAACACGCGCGGCGGGTCCCAACACGCGCGGCGGGTCCCAACACGCGCGGCGGGGGTAAACACGCGCGGCGGGTCCCATCACGCGCGGCGGGGGCCAACACGCGCGGCGGGTTTCACGACACGCGCAGCGTACCGTGGGGTCTTTTAGTATTACGAGTGATCAGACATGCGCCGCAGGCGAAAATTTTCAAATAGCGACATTGCTGATTCGTATGAAATGCACCATATTCGTTCTATCAACCCCCGGACTCCGTTTCGAGCAGAGGTACGATCCCCGACTCCGTTTTCGAGCAGCGGGGGTTCGACCACCCCGGACATTGTGATGTGATGTGCCCCCCCCTCCCCGGACTCCGTTTTCGAGCCGGACCCGGACTCCGTTTTCGAGCGGGGTACGATCCCACCCCCGACTCCGTTTTCGAGGGGGACCCCGGACATTGCGATGTGATGTGCCCCCCTCCCCAGGACTCCGTTTTCGAGCACTCCCCGAAAGCGTGGGCGCCCGCTGCGAAAGAGCAGCTCAAGATCTTGACGACATCGGTCTCCAAATTTTGAAAGCATCGCCGAGACTCCAATATGTCCGGGAGTGAGGGCCCTACTTACGACAAAAAATTTGTACCTCCAAAAAAAATGTCATTGCCCCTGCCCGTATTTATACCCGATACAGATCTCGTATAATTCCATCGAGGGAATTCTTGGAGGTGCATTTTTGTATCCAAAAATCCGATGCGACTCACGTCAAGGCACGCACGCTTGCCAACGCTCTACTAAAAAAATACAGGTTCGCAGCGCGTCTTCCGGCAAAATATTGGTGCATCAGACGTCAATTTTAACGTTATTTTCGAAATCTCCGTAAAATTCGAAGGTACATAGCGTCTTGAAACTTCTCTATCCGTTGATTTTACGGATTGTTGTCTTTTCCCTTGTAAACCCTATTTCTTTGCCACAGAAAATTCACAGATTCGCAGCGCGTTTCCTGGCACAGTATTGGCGCGCCGGACGTCAATCTTGACGTGGTTTTCGTGTTCCCCGCAAAATTCTGAGGTGACATGCTTCTTGCAACTTCCCTTGCCGCTGACTTTTCGGAATGAAGTGTTTCCCTTTTGCATCCTATATGCCTTTGAGCCGAATCTCTGCGTAAGCCGAATCTCTGCGTAAGCCGAATCTCTGCGAAAGCCGAATCTCTGCGTAAGTTATGCAGGCCGAAAACCCCCGGATGACTAGCCACGGTCGATCTCAAAAAAGAGATTTCCACTAGGCCATCTGACCGCAAGATCATGTGTGCGACAAGGCTTTTCTTTTTACATCCCAACATGCCACGCGATGACGCGTGGGTGGCGTCGCGGTAAATGTACGCGACTGCAGTGGCACTGTCATCGTTAGCGTCTGGCGATCGTGCGATCGGAAGCTCGTCGGTGTCGCCCGTTGGGATTCGAGCTTTGCTGCTGCTGCTGCTGCTGCTGTTGCTGCTGCTGATTAAGTAAGTACTAGGCGCTGTCGATCACAAATATGGATCTCCACTAGGCGTCGATCTTTTTGGACAGCACGGTTAATTACCATGCGATGTTATCATGGATATCGCCATTACATCATATCAAGGTATGGCTTACGCGAGGTCGACTTTACACAAAACTTCCGATTTTCTAGATCGTGAGATAAATGCGATTGAAGTGTGCTCTTAAGTATGGTTAAGTATGGGAGGTAACCGAGCGGTATCGGCCATAACTTTTCAATGCCTGGGTCAATTGTATACCCAGAGCGCGCAATATGTTTAGATTGGTTTAAGCGACATGTTTATCGAATAAAAATATTTTCCGAAGTTTTGTGTAAAGTCGACCTCGCGTAAGCCATACCTTGATATGACCGCAGGATCATGTGTGCGACAGTGCTTCGCTTTTTGCTTCCCAGCATGCCATGCCATAACGCGTGGGTGGCGTCGCGGTACATACACGCGACTGTTGTGGCACTGTCATCGTTAGCGTCTGGCGATCGTGAGATGGAACATTCGACTGCGTCGCCCGTTGGGATTCGAGCTTTGCTGCTGCTGCTGCTGCTGATTGACTAAGTACTAGGCGCTGTCGATCACAAGTATGCGATCTCCACTAGGCGTCGATCTTTTTGGACAGCACGGTTAATTACCATGCGATGTTAACATGGATATCGCCATTACATCATATGACCGCAGGATCATGCGCGCGACAGTGCTTCGCTTTTTGATTCCCAGCATGCCATGCCATAACGCGTGGGTGGCGTCGCGGTACATGCACGCGACTGCAGTGGCAGTGTCATCGTTAGCGTCTGGCGATCGTGAGATCGAAAATTCGACTGCGTCGCCCGTTGGGATTCGAGCTTTGCTGCTGCTGCTGCTGATTATGGTAAGTAAGGTAAGGTAAGGTAAGGTAAGGTAATTTGGTTTGGGTGAAGATTATAAAGGTCAGAGGTCTAGGCGCTGTCGATCACAAGTATGCGATCTCCACTAGGCGTCGATCCTTTTGGACAGCACGAATAATTACCATGCGATGTTAACATGGATATCGCCATTACATCATATGACCGCAGGATCATGTGCGCGACAGTGCTTCGCTTTTTGCTTCCCAGCATGCCATGCCATAACGCGTGGGTGGCGTCGTGGTACATACACGCGACTGTTGTGGCACTGTCATCGCTAGCGTCTGTCGATCGTCAGATCGATAATTCGACTGCGTCGTTCGTTGGGATTCGAGCTTTGCTGCTGCTGCTGCTGCTGATTAAGGTAAGGTAAGGTAAGGTAAGTAAGGTAAGGTAATTTGGTTTGGGTGAAGATTATAAAGGTCAGAGGTAGGTAAGGTAAGGTAAGGTAAGGTAATTTACTTGATGCCAAGACGATAAAGGTCAGAGGTCTAGGCCCGGTCGATCTTAAATTAAGATCTCCACTAGGCGCATATGACGGTTGATGGGATTATTTATCTTGCCGACGTGGCGCGCTTGAGATATTTGCCTGCCGAACATGAACATCGAGCCTGCCATTCCATTAATGATTTGACATTTCTTGATCCTCGCGTCTGCTATGCAATGTAAAAGCGAATCTATCTGATTTCCGAACATCGCGTCGGCCATGCGATGTTTTAATAATTTTCGCCATTACACTATCTGACCGTAGGATCATGTGCGCGCCATTGCTTTGCTTTTTGCTTCCCAGCATGCCATGCCACAACGCGTGGGTGGCGTCGCGATAAATGTACGCGACTGCAGTGGCACTGTCATCGTTGGCGTCTGGCGATCGTGAGATCGAAAATTCGACTGCGTCTCCCGTTGGGATTCGAGCTTTGCTGCTGCTGCTGCTGATTAAGGTAAGTAAGGTAAGGTACTAGGCCCGGTCGATCTTAAATTAAGATCTCCACTAGGCGCATCTGACGGTCGATGGGATTATTTATCTTGCCGACGTGGCGCACTCGAGAGATCCGAAAATGAACATCGAGTCTGCCATTCCATTAATGATTTGACATTTCTCGATCCTCGCGTCTGCTATGCAATGTTAAAGCGAATCTATCTGATTTCCGAACATCGCGTCGGCCATGCGATGTTTAAATCATTTTCGACATTACACTATCTGACCGTAGGATCATGTGCGCGACAGTGCTTTGCTTTTTGCTTCCCAGCATGTCATGCCATAACGCGTGGGTGGCGTCGTGGTACATACACGCGACTGTTGTGGCACTGTCATCGTTAGCGTCTGTCGATCGTGAGATCGAAAATTCGACTGCATCGCCCGTTGGGATTCGAGCTTTGCTGCTGCTGCTGCTGATTAAGGTAAGGTAAGGTAAGGTAAGGTAAGGTAAGGTAATTTGGTTTGGCTGAAGATTATAAAGGTCAAAGGTAGTAAGGTAAGTAAGGTAATTTGGTTTGGGTGAAGATTATAAAGGTCTAAGGTCTAGGCGCTGTCGATCACAAGTATGCGATCTCCACTAGGCGTCGATCTTTTTGGACAGCACCATTAATTACCATGCGATGTTAACATGGATATCGCCATTACATCATATGACCGCAGGATCATGTGCGCGGCAGTGCTTTGCTTTTTGCTTCCCAGCATGCCATGCCATAACGCGTGGGTGGCGTCGTGGTACATACACGCGACTGTTGTGGCACTGTCATCGTTAGCGTCTGGCGATCGTGAGATGGAACATTCGACTGTATCGCCCGTTGGGATTCGAGCTTTGCTGCTGCTGCTGCTGCTGATTAAGGTAAGGTAAGGTAAGGTAAGGTAATTTGGTTTGGGTGAAGATTATAAAGGTCAGAGGTAGGTAAGTAAGTAAGTAAGTAAGTAATGTAATTCACTTGATGCCAAGACGATAAAGGTCAGAGGTCTAGGCCCGGTCGATCTTAAATTAAGATCTCCACGAGGCGCATCTGACGGTCGATAGGATTATTTATCTTGCCGACGTGGCGCACTCGAGAGATCCGAACATGAACATCGAGCCATTCCATTAACGATTTGACATTTCTCGATCTGCGCCGCCTCGCGTCTGCTATGCAATGTAAAGGCGAATCTATCTGATTTCCGAACATCGCGTCGGCCATGCGATGTTTAAATCATTTTCGCCATTATATCATATGACCGCAGGATCATGTGCGCGACCGTGCTTTGCTTTTTGCTTCCCAGCATGCCATGCCATAACGCGTGGGTGGCGTCGTGGTACATACACGCGACTGTTGTGGCACTGTCATCGTTGGCGTCTGGCGATCGTGCGATGGAACATTCGACTGTATCGCCCGTTGGGATTCGAGCTTTGCTGCTGCTGCTGTTGTTGCTGCTGATTGACTAAGGTAAGTAAGGTAAGGTAAGGTAAGGTACCAGGCCCGGTCGATCTTAAATTAAGATCTCCACTAGGCGCATATGACGGTCGATGGGATTATTTATCTTGCCGACGTGGCGCGCTTGAGATATCTGCCTGCCGAACATTAACATCGAGCCTGCCATTCCATTAATGATTTGACATTTCTTGATCCTCGCGTCTGCTATGCAATGTAAAAGCGAATCTATCTGATTTCCGAACATCGCGTCGGCCATGCGATGTTTTAATAATTTTCGCCATTACACTATCTGACCGTAGGATCATGTGCGCGACAGTGCTTTGCTTTTTGCTTCCCAGCACGCCATGCCACAACGCGTGGGTGGCGTCGCGATAAATGTACGCGACTGCAGTGGTACTGTCATCGTTGGCGTCTGGCGATCGTGAGATCGAAAATTCGACTGCGTCGCCCGTTGGGATTCGAGCTTTGCTGCTAGTGCTGGTGCTGGTGCTGGTGCTGCTGCTGCTGCTGCTGGTGCTGCTGCTGCTGCTGCTGATTGACTAAGTACTAGGCGCTGTCGATCACAAATATGCGATCTCCACTAGGCGTCGACCTTTTTGGACAGCACGATTAATTACCATGCGATGCTAATATGGATATCGCCATTACATCATATGACCGCAGGATCATGTGCGCGACAGTGCTCTGCTTTTTGCTTCCCAGCATGCCATGCCATAACGCGTGGGTGGCGTCGTGGTACATACACGCGACTGTTGTGGCACTGTCATCGCTAGCGTCTGGCGATCGTCAGATCGATAATTCGACTGCGTCGTTCGTTGGGATTCGAGCTTTGCTGCTGCTGCTGCTGATAAAGGTAAGGTAATTTGGTTTGGGTGAAGATTATAAAGGTCAGAGTAGTAAGGTAAGGTAAGGTACTAGGCCCGGTCGATCTTAAATTAAGATCTCCACTAGGCGCATATGACGGTCGATGGGATTATTTATCTTGCCGACGTGGCGCGCTTGAGATATTTGCCTGCCGAACATGAACATCGAGCCTGCCATTCCATTAATGATTTGACATTTCTTGATCCTCGCGTCTGCTATGCAATGTAAAAGCGAATCTATCTGATTTCCGAACATCGCGTCGGCCATGCGATGTTTTAATAATTTTCGCCATTACACTATCTGACCGTAGGATCATGTGCGCGACAGTGCTTTGCTTTTTGCTTCCCAGCACGCCATGCCACAACGCGTGGGTGGCGTCGCGATAAATGTACGCGACTGCAGTGGTACTGTCATCGTTGGCGTCTGGCGATCGTGAGATCGAAAATTCGACTGCGTCGCCCGTTGGGATTCGAGCTTTGCTGCTAGTGCTGGTGCTGGTGCTGGTGCTGCTGCTGCTGCTGCTGGTGCTGCTGCTGCTGCTGCTGATTGACTAAGTACTAGGCGCTGTCGATCACAAATATGCGATCTCCACTAGGCGTCGACCTTTTTGGACAGCACGATTAATTACCATGCGATGCTAATATGGATATCGCCATTACATCATATGACCGCAGGATCATGCGCGCGACAGTGCTTTGCTTTTCGCTTCCCAGCATGCCATGCCATATCGCGTGGGTGGCGTCGTGGTACATACACGCGACTGTTGTGGCACTGTCATCGTTGGCGTCTGGCGATCGTGCGATCGGAACATTCGACTGTATCGCCCGTTGGGATTCGAGCTTTACTGCTGCTGCTGTTGTTGCTGCTGATTGACTAAGGTAAGTAAGGTAAGGTAAGGTACTAGGCCCGGTCGATCTTAAATTAAGATCTCCACTAGGCGCATATGACGGTCGATGGGATTATTTATCTTGCCGACGTGGCGCGCTTGAGATATTTGCCTGCCGAACATGAACATCGAGCCTGCCATTCCATTAATGATTTGACATTTCTTGATCCTCGCGTCTGCTATGCAATGTAAAAGCGAATCTATCTGATTTCCGAACATCGCGTCGGCCATGCGATGTTTTAATAATTTTCGCCATTACACTATCTGACCGTAGGATCATGTGCGCGCCATTGCTTTGCTTTTTGCTTCCCAGCATGCCATGCCGCAACGCGTGGGTGGCGTCACGATAAATGTGTACGCGACTGCAGTGGCACTGTCATCGTTGGCGTCTGGCGATCGTGAGATCGAAAATTCGACTGCGTCGCCCGTTGGGATTCGAGCTTTGCTGCTGCTGCTGCTGCTGCTGATTGACTAAGTACTAGGCGCTGTCGATCACAAATATGCGATCTCCACTAGGCGTCGATCTCTTTGGACAGCACGATTAATTACCATGCGATGTTAACATGGATATCGCCATTACATCATATGACCGCAGGATCACGTGCGCGACAGTGCTTCGCTTTTTGCTTCCCAGCATGTCATGCCATAACGCGTGGGTGGCGTCGTGGTACATACACGCGACTGTTGTGGCACTGTCATCGTTGGCGTCTGGCGATCGTGAGATGGAACATTCGACTGTATCGCCCGTTGGGATTCGAGCTTTGCTGCTGCTGCTGCTGTTGCTGCTGATTGACTAAGGTAAGTAAGGTAAGGTAAGGTAAGGTAAGGTACTATGCCCGGTCGATCATAAATTAAGATCTCCACTAGGCGCATATGACGGTCGATGGGATTATTTATCTTGCCGACGTGGCGCGCTTGAGATATCTGCCTGCCGAACATGAACATCGAGCCTGCCATTCCATTAATGATTTGACATTTCTTGATCCTCGCGTCTGCTATGCAATGTAAACGCGAATCTATCTGATTTCCGAACATCGCGTCGGCCATGCGATGTTTTAATAATTTTCGCCATTACACTATCTGACCGTAGGATCATGTGCGCGCCATTGCTTTGCTTTTTGCTTCCCAGCATGCCATGCCGCAACGCGTGGGTGGCGTCACGATAAATGTACGCGACTGCAGTGGCACTGTCATCGTTGGCGTCTGGCGATCGTGAGATCGAAAATTCGACTGCGTCGCCCGTTGGGATTCGAGCTTTGCTGCTGCTGCTGCTGCTGCTGATTGACTAAGTACTAGGCGCTGTCGATCACAAATATGCGATCTCCACTAGGCGTCGATCTCTTTGGACAGCACGATTAATTACCATGCGATGTTAACATGGATATCGCCATTACATCATATGACCGCAGGATCATGTGCGCGACAGTGCTTTGCTTTTTGCTTCCCAGCATGTCATGCCATAACGCGTGGGTGGCGTCGTGGTACATACACGCGACTGTTGTGGCACTGTCATCGTTAGCGTCTGGCGATCGTGAGATGGAACATTCGACTGTATCGCCCGTTGGGATTCGAGCTTTGCTGCTGCTGCTGCTGCTGATTGACTAAGGTAAGTAAGGTACTAGGCGGTGTCGATCACAAATATGCGATCTCCACTAGGCGTCGATCTTTTTGGACAGCACGATTAATTACCATGCGATGTTAACATGGATATCGCCATTACATCATATGACCGCAGGATCATGTGCGCGACAGTGCTTTGCTTTTTGCTTCCCAGCATGCCATGCCATAACGCGTGGGTGGCGTCGCGATAAATGTACGCGAACTGCAGTGGCAGTGTCATCGCTAGCGTCTGTCGATCGTCAGATCGATAATTCGACTGCGTCGTTCGTTGGGATTCGAGCTTTGCTGCTGCTGCTGCTGATTAAGGTAAGGTAAGTAAGGTAAGTAAGGTAATTTGGTTTGGGTGAAGATTATAAAGGTCTAAGGTAGGTAAGGTAATTTGGTTTGGGTGAAGATTATAAAGGTCAAAGGTAGGTAAGTAAGGTAAGTAAGGTACTAGGCCCGGTCGATCTTAAATTAAGATCTCCACTAGGCGCATCTGACGGTCGATGGGATTATTTATCTTGCCGACGTGGCGCACTCGAGAGATCCGAACATGAACATCGAGTCTGCCATTCCATTAATGATTTGACATTTTCTCGATCCTCGCGTCTGCTATGCAATGTAAAAGCGAATCTATCTGATTTCCGAACATCGCGTCGGCCATGCGATGTTTAAATCATTTTCGCCATTACACTATCTGACCGTAGGATCATGTGCGCGACAGTGCTTTGCTTTTTGCTTCCCAGCATGCCATGCCACAACGCGTGGGTGGCGTCGCGATAAATGTACGCGACTGCAGTGGCACTGTCATCGTTGGCGTCTGGCGATCGTGAGATCGAAAATTCGACTGCGTCGCCCGTTGGGATTCGAGCTTTGCTGCTGCTGCTGCTGCTGCTGCTGCTGCTGCTGCTGCTGCTGCTGATTGACTAAGTACTAGGCGCTGTCGATCACAAATATGCGATCTATACTAGGCGTCGATCTTTTTGGACAGCACGATTAATTACCGTGCGATGTTAACATGGATATCGCCATTACATCATATGACCGCAGGGTCATGTGCGCGACAGTGCTTTGCTTTTTGCTTCCCAGCATGCCATGCCATAACGCGTGGGTGGCGTCGTGGTACATACACGCGACTGTTGTGGCACTGTCATCGTTAGCGTCTGGCGATCGTGAGATGGAACATTCGACTGTATCGCCCGTTGGGATTCGAGCTTTGCTGCTGCTGCTGCTGCTGCTGCTGCTGATTGACTAAGGTAAGGTAAGTAAGGTAATTCACTTAATGCAAAGACGATAACGGTCAGAGGTCTAGGCGCTGTCGATCACAAATATGCGATCTATACTAGGCGTCGATCTCTTTGGACAGCACGATTAATTACCATGCGATGTTAACATGGATATCGCCATTACATCATATGACCGCAGAATCATGTGCGCGACAGTGCTTTGCTTTTTGCTTCCCAGCATGCCATGCCATAACGCGTGGGTGGCGTCGTGGTACATACACGCGTTTGTTGTGGCACTGTCAACGTTAGCGTCTGGCGATCGTGAGATGGAACATTCGACTGTATCGCCCGTTGGGATTCGAGCTTTGCTGCTGCTGATGCTGCTGCTGCTGCTGCTGCTGATTGACTAAGGTAAGGTAAGTAAGGTAATGCACTTGATGCCAAGACGATAAAGGTCAGAGGTCTAGGCGCTGTCGATCACAAATATGCGATCTCCACTAGGCGTCGATCTCTTTGGACAGCACGATTAATTACCATGCGATGTTAACATGGATATCGCCATTACATCATATGACCGCAGGATCATGTGCGCGACAGTGCTTTGCTTTTGCTTCCCAGCATGCCATGCCATAACGCGTGGGTGGCGTCGTGGTACATACACGCGACTGTTGTGGCACTGTCATCGTTAGCGTCTGGCGATCGTGAGATGGAACATTCGACTGTATCGCCCGTTGGGATTCGAGCTTTGCTGCTGCTGCTGCTGCTGCTGCTCCTGCTGCTGCTGCTGCTGCTGCTGCTGATTGATTAAGTACTAGGCGCTGTCGATCACAAATATGCGATCTCCACTAGGCGTCGATCTTTTTGGACAGCACGATTAATTACCATGCGATGTTAACATGGATATCGCCATTACATCATATGACCGCAGGGTCATGTGCGCGACAGTGCTTTGCTTTTTGCTTCCCAGCATGCCATGCCATAACGCGTTGGTGGCGTCGTGGTACATACACGCGACACGCGACTGTTGTGGCACTGTCATCGTTAGCGTCTGGCGATCGTGGGATGAAACATTCGGCTGTATCGCCCGTTGGGATTCGAGCTTTGCTGCTGCTGCTGCTGCTGCTGCTGCTGCTGCTGCTGATTGACTAAGTACTAGGCGCTGTCGATCACAAATATGCGATCTCCACTAGGCGTCGATCTTTTTGGACAGCACGATTAATTACCATGCGATGTTAACATGGATATCGCCATTACATTATATGACCGGAGGATCACGTGCGCGACAGTGCTTCGCTGTTTGCTTCCCAGCATGTCATGCCATAACGCGTGGGTGGCGTCGTGGTACATACACGCGACTGTTGTGGCACTGTCATCGTTGGCGTCTGGCGATCGTGAGATGGAACATTCGACTGTATCGCCCGTTGGGATTCGAGCTTTGCTGCTGCTGCTGTTGTTGCTGCTGATTGACTAAGGTAAGTAAGGTAAGGTAAGGTACTAGGCCCGGTCGATCTTAAATTAAGATCTCCACTAGGCGCATATGACGGTCGATGGGATTATTTATCTTGCCGACGTGGCGCGCTTGAGATATTTGCCTGCCGAACATGAACATCGAGCCCGCCATTCCATTAATGATTTGACATTTCTTGATCCTCGCGTCTGCTATGCAATGTAAACGCGAATCTATCTGATTTCCGAACATCGCGTCGGCCATGCGATGTTTTAATAATTTTCGCCATTACACTATCTGACCGTAGGATCATGTGCGCGCCATTGCTTTGCTTTTTGCTTCCCAGCATGCCATGTCACACCGCGTGGGTGGCGTCGCGATAAATGTACGCGACTGCAGTGGCACTGTCATCGTTGGCGTCTGGCGATCGTGAGATCGAAAATTCGACTGCGTCGCCCGTTGGGATTCGAGCTTTGCTGCTGGTGCTGCTGCTGCTGCTGCTGCTGCTGCTGATTGACTAAGGTAAGGTACTAGGCGCTGTCGATCACAAATATGCGATCTCCACTAGGCGTCGATCTTTTTGGACAGCATGATTAATTACCATGCGATGTTAACATGGATATCGCCATTACATCATATGACCGCAGGATCATGTGCGCGACAGTGCTTTGCTTTTTGCTTCCCAGCATGCCATGCCATAACGCGTGGGTGGCGTCGTGGTACATACACGCGACTGTTGTGTCACTGCCATCGTTAGCGTCTGGCGATCGTGAGATGGAACATTCGACTGTATCGCCCGTTGGGATTCAAGCTTTGCTGCTGCTGCTGCTGCTGATTAAGGTAAGGTAAGTAAGGTAAGTAAGGTAATTTGGTTTGGGTGAAGATTATAAAGGTCAGAGGTCTAGGCGCTGTCGATCACAAATATGCGATCTCCACTAGGCGTCGATCTTTTTGGACAGCGCGATTGATTACCATGCGATGTTAATATGGATATCGCCATTACATCATCT